>JARYGA010031956.1:0-87720 GCA_030545235.1 Helianthus tuberosus
GATAAGGGTTTTATTCGTCCTAGCTCATCGCCCTGGGGAGCTCCAGTGCTATTTGTGAAGAAGAAAGACGGTACCTTCAGAATGTGCATCGACTACCGGGAACTCAACAAGGTGACCATGAAGAATCGATATCCTCTACCACGTATTGACGACTTGTTCGATCAGCTGCAAGGGTCGAGCTACTATTCAAAGATTGATTTGAGATCGGGGTATCACCAGCTGAGAGTCCGAGAGGAGGACGTCTCCAAGACAGCTTTTAGAACGCGTTATGGCCACTATGAGTTTTTGGTCATGCCTTTCGGGCTGACAAACGCACCTGCGATTTTCATGGATTTGATGAATCGAGTGTGCAAGCCTTACCTGGACAAGTTCGTTATAGTCTTCATCGACGACATCCTGATCTATTCTAAGAGTCAGGAGGAACACGAGCGGCATCTACGACTCATTTTGGAACTCCTTCGAACGGAACAGCTTTACGCAAAATTCTCGAAATGCGACTTCTGGCTTCGTGAAGTCCATTTCCTAGGCCACGTGGTGAACAAGGATGGGATTCACGTTGATCCATCCAAGGTAGACTCGATTAAGAACTCGCCTGCACCTCGTACGCCAACGGAAATCCGCCAATTCTTGGGTCTGGCAGGTTACTACAGGAGGTTCATTAAGGATTTTTCCAAGGTTGCACAGCCTCTCACCTCACTAACACAGAAAGGCGTTGTTTATCGATGTGGAAATGCACAGGAGTTAGCATTTCAGCTTTTAAAGGATAGACTTTGTAGCGCACCTATCATTTCCTTACCAGAGGGCACAGATGACTTCGTGGTCTACTGCGACGCATCAATTCAGGGTCTTGGTGGTGTGCTGATGCAACGGGATAAGGTTATAGCCTACGCCTCACGCCAACTTAAAGTTCATGAGAAGAACTACACTACACACGATTTAGAGCTGGGAGCCATTGTTTTTGCACTAAAGATATGGAGACATTACCTGTACGGCACCAAGTGCACCATTTACACCGATCACAGGAGTCTCGAGCACATCTTCAAACAGAAGGAACTAAACATGCGTCAACGACGATGGGTCGAATTATTAAACGATTATGAATGTGCAATCAAGTACCATCCTGGCAAAGCCAATGTTGTGGCTGATGCCCTCAGTCGAAAGGACAGCGCGCCTAAGCGCGTGCGAGCTTTACAACTCACTATGCATTCTAGTCTTCCTTCCTAAATACGAGACGCTCAGGTAGAAGCATTGAAACCGGAAAACGTCAGGACTGAAGCCCTACGCGGCTCAGGGCAACGCTTAGAACAAAAGGAAGACGGTGCTTACTACGTAACGGGACGCATTTGGGTCCCACTCTATGGCAACTTACGAGAGCTTGTGATGGATGAAGCACACAAGTCTCGTTACTCGGTACACCCTGGTTCGGATAAGATGTACCACGATATCAAAACTACATATTGGTGGCCAAGCATGAAGGCCCACATAACAACTTATGTCGGCAAGTGTTTGACTTGTGCAAGAGTCAAGACGGAATACCAGAAACCCTCAGGCCTACTTCAACAACCAAAGATACCACAATGGAAATGGGAGCAGATTTCCGTGGATTTTGTCACTGGCCTGCCTAGATCCCAGCGCGGAAACGATACCATTTGGGTGATCGTGGATCGACTCACAAAGTCTGCACACTTCTTGGCTATCAAAGAAACGGATAAATTCTCCACTCTAGCAAAAGTATATCTCAAGGAAGTTGTCTCGAGGCACGGGGTGCCCACCTCTATTATCTCGGATCGAGATGCACGTTTTACCTCAGAACTGTGGCAAGCAATGCAAAAATCCTTTGGCTCACGATTAGACATGAGCACGGCGTATCACCCTCAGACGGACGGACAGTCCGAGCGCACTATTCAAACCTTAGAAGACATGCTTCGTGCATGTGTAATCGACTTTGGCAACAGCTGGGAAAAGCATCTGCCACTTGTGGAATTCTCGTACAATAACAGCTACCACACCAGCATTAAAGCTGCTCCGTTTGAGGCATTGTACGGACGTAAATGCCGGTCACCTCTTTGTTGGGCAGAGGTGGGGGATAGTCAGATCACCGGTCCAGAACATGTGGTAGACACAACCGAACAAATTGCTCAAATACGACAACGCATGGCGGCAGCTCGTGACCGTCAGAAAGTCTACGCCGATAAGGGCAGGAAACCACTTGAGCTCCAGGTTGGGGAGCGGGTACTACTCAAAGTTTCACCCTGGAAGGGTGTGGTTCGTTTTGGCAAACGAGGCAAACTTAACCCACGATACGTCGGACCTTTTGAAATCATCGAGAAAATAGGCAGGGTGGCCTACAGGCTGAACTTACCAGCAGAACTCAGTGCAGTTCACAACGTTTTCCATGTGTCGAATCTGAAGAAGTGTCTGTCAGATGAGACCCTCGTAGTTCCTTTGAAGGAACTCACCATCGACGAGCAGTTACGATTCGTCGAGGAACCAGTTGAAATCATGGACCGGGATGTTAAGGTCCTCAAGAACACTAGAATACCTCTCGTTCGAGTTCGTTGGAACTCACGTCGCGGCCCAGAGTTCACCTGGGAACGCGAAGATCAGATGAAACAAAAGTATCCCCAACTATTCGCAAACGGTACAACCACTACTGAGGCTGAAGCTACGGAATTTCGGGACGAAATTCCAGATCAACGGGGGGAGGATGTGACACCCCAGGAAAACCATTGAAAACCATACAACTTAACTAGCTTCCTCAGTGAGTACTTACCAAATTTCGGGACGAAATTTCTTTCAACTTGGGGATAATGTGACAACTCGTAATTTAAAACCCTTTCTTGTATCTCGATGTAACATGGTTGAACGTTATGTGTTTATATATTAGTAAATAAAAGTCCGTGATTACCTTGATGTGCTATGTGTTATCAATGTGTACGTATAAAATATAGTTTTATACAAGTAGGTTTATAGTGAGTCGGAACCAAGACACAAGACTCGACTCGAGACCACTTGGTCTCGAGTGAACAGTGAACAGTGGGCCGGTTGGGCCATGCACCTCCTTTAGCCCAGCCGAAAGCCCATTAGGGTGCACTATCTTGGAGCGAGTATATAACCTTGGTGGATGGCCAACCTTGCCATTTTTGGGGCAACCTACACACACACTCCTACTTTCTCTCTCACTAAAACCCTAGAAGCACAAACCTTCTCCATCTCTCTCGGATCAAACCGGTCGACCACAAGAGGGTTCTCGGATTAGCTTGTACACACCAAGTAAAGCTCCATTCTTCACCACTACTTCTCTAACCGGTTAGTGATTCATGTTATGTATTGTGTCTCGGTTGATGTTGATGTATGATGAAGTTATTTGATAATATAATTGCTTGTTAAAGTTTTATGCATGATGAATACATCCTTCTTGAATAGACGGTATTAAGATTGTTGTTATATGATGATGTAATGTCGGCTTGGTATAGATAATATGTGATGGATCATGAATGATTGTAATCGGCTCTTTATAGTTTGAATCCGAATGGTTTGGTTATGTTTAGGAGGTTTGTGTTCAATGAAATCGGATTAACATATGTTGATGATAAATCTTATGTAAGTATGCTATGGTATGGGTTGAATGTGCTAGATGTAGGAGCCGATGATGTTGTTAACTTGAGTACATGCTAGGATAGATTTTTCTTGATAAAGCATGTTATAATGATGAACTACTTGAATGTATGATGAACTACTTGAATGTATGATGAACAACATGAATATGAGTTGAAGGTGCCTTGAATATTTGAAAAATGGTGTGTTTGATCTGTTTTGAATCAATGTTAGACAAGAAAACATGTTTGAGTATTGTGGTTGGATAGTACATCATATCATGAAATGGAAATTCTATTGGATATTACACTGTGTAGAATCAGCAGGTGTGCCAGTCGAGACCCCCTGTCTCGACTCGAGACCAATCCAGGAAAACTCGAGACCACGGTTACAACATAGGTTGCGAGTCGAGAACCTCTAGTCTCGACTCGAGACCACACAATACCAGCATAAACAGCAAGACTCGAGATCATGGTTGCGAGTCTTGTTGCGACTCGAGACATGACTCGAGACCGCCTAGTTTCGAGTGATGAACGTATGACCCGAGACCTACTCGGTTGCGACTCGAGAACTTGTAGGCTACAACTCGAGACCGCACAGTCTCGACTCGGGACCTCTAGTCTCGACTCGAGACCATATATACGGGCACGCTGTTTTGGACTTGCATGCTATTACGAGCCCAACTATTTGGGCCATATACTTGGACTTTGCTTATTTACGTAGATGAGGCTATTAGATGTGTTTGTGCCCTGTTGATTAACTGAAGTATTTATACGTGTGTACCATGATCAATACGTGTATGCAAATGTGTGTAGAAAACATACGTGCACTACCTAAATACGAACCTGACTTGTGTGGTACAACTATGTTAGGACGTGGTTGACCACAATATAGCTTGATTGACTTCTCTGTGTATCTGTCGAGCAAAACCAAGGTGAGTTCACACCCTCTACAAAGCATGGGAATCCCAGGGGTCGGGAATGGGGTTAAGGAACATGGATTCCTCGTCCTTTCTTGGGTAGGACAGTAATGGTTCAGGAATATAATTCCTCGTCCTCATGGACAGATAACTCGTACTAGACCAAAACTCTATCACGAAGTCCCTCCTTTTTATATCGACTTAATGGCCGGGCCAATGGCGAGCGGGTCATTAGTTAGATAGCGTTATTTAGGTCTGACAAGCCTCACACCGTGCCGCAGAGGACGGGCGTGAACTAATGGATCTGGGCAAGTCAATGATGATAGACATTGACAGTTCATGGCACATAAACATGACTACAGTCAGCAGTCGATATGGTAACGAGTCTAGTGTATACATGGGGTTGCCCCCACGGCCGAAATGCCAGATAACTAACATGGGGTAGCCCCCACGGCTGGATTGCCAGAGTAAATGGGTAAACAAATCACGTTTTCAACTATGGGGTAACCCCCACGGCAGGATGCCAGCTAAAGGAAACCGTTTTTGGAAACAACGTAAATAAACACCCAACCGTGAACTCACTCAACTTGTTGTTGACTCGTTACTACATGCTTTGCAGGACAATAGGTACTTAGCTGGAGCTTGCATGGGGAAGAGTCGTTGTGGGACATGGACAGCTGTGTGCCATGTTAAACTTTGAAACAATTAAACTTATGTTTTGGTTTTAAACGTTATGCCTCCACTTGCAACTTAAACTATGTTTTGTTTGGACACCAATTGTATTGGTTGGATTTTTATGATCACTTACATGCTTGTTCAATGATTGATGGCTGGATCCTGGTCAGTCACGCCTCCAAGCGGTGGTATTCCGCAGGTGAATTTTGGGGGTGTGACAAATATAATCGACAAACATGTTTGCCAACCAAAATTTTGCAGTCGCCGGCCGGAATTATGCTGTCACTGGGCGCTGAAATGAGGCAGAGGGAGGGCGGGAGTCACTGGCAAGTGGCAGCGATTTGGGTTTTTTTTTATTATGTGGATTGATTTGTTTAACAAAACTAGTAGTTGGGTTGGGCTTGAATGGGTATTAAGTTATTGGGCTTGATGGATTGAAATTAAGTTTTATTAAAGGGGTTAGTAGACTAACTTGTTTACATAATTTGATCGGGTTTCAATCCGTGTTCACAATTTTTTTACATAAATTCCTAACATTTTTTTTCGAAGGGGTGCGGACGAAAATTTCCAAGGGGTGCGGTCGGAATTTTTCGCGAAAAATACCACTAATTTTTTTTTTAAGGGGTGCGGCCGCCCACCCACCCCATAACTTGGGTCCGCCCCTGATGGACAAACTAATTCTGTGACTGCACACTGATTTCAGCGAATGGATTAGTTGGACAGCAAGTGATCAAACAACGAAGACTAATAATGTTTCGGCGAATGAACAAATATGCAGACGAACTAAACAACTACTGAACACTTTTGCGATGGATATCTGTACTGCAAATGACAACGATTTTAGCAACTAATCTTTTAATTCTGTTTCTGATTTCACAAACGAACCAGCGACAAACACCAAATATCAAAACACCAAACGGATAGTGTATAACAACAATGAATGTATTCTGCCGTAGATATACGCTGATCTGCAACGAATGTATAACAGCAGATGCACAAAACACCAAACTGATGTAGTGAAAAGAACAGGAAAGGTGTTGTTAAAAAGAAGAGAAGCTGATACAGTAGAGGCTCCAGTTGTATCTGTTGACCAGATGTCTGTCAAAAAACAGTGTATTCAACATGTCACACCTGTTGCTCGGCGAACGATGCAGTCAATGAGATATAGCGAGTCAGACAAAGATGTAACCATCCCCAAAAGACAAGATGATTCGTCAAAAGCTGACATCTACGAGAAAAGAAATAGGTACACAGTCTACCTCTAGACTAACAAGGTCAAAAGCTGCTACTTTGACCGAACAAGAAAAAGTTTGTGCTACTCCTGTAAGACTAAAAGGTATGGGAGAACCGGCGCCGTGAAGGATGGGCCGCCACGGGGCTAGGGGGCGGTGTGGGAGGACCGGCGCCGTGAAGAGAGAGAGAGAAAGAAGAGAGAGAGAGAGAGAGGCCCGGCACAATCGGCCGTGGGGAGCCGAACTCGCCGGAGGGGGGCGGTGTGGGGGACCGGCGCCGGGCCTCGCCGGGCCTAAGCCAGCCCCCATACCTTCCAGTCTAAGCCGTCAAACACATGTGAAAGAATTTTCTCCAATTTGCATGGGAGATGAGTATTTAAAGCAGTCATGCAGGAGGCCATTAATGCAAGAAGTTTGTAGCGTTTCTCCAACAAAATCATTAGTTGAATATCCAAACATAGATACGTGACATAAGAAAGACGTTTCTTTGATCCGTGTTCTGTTTAGTTGCCATTTAGGGGCTGTTTGGCTAAGCTTATTTTGGAGTGACCTTATGACTTATTGACTTTTTGGAAAAGTAAATAAGTCATAATGGAGTGACTTATTTACTTATTCCTTTCACATAATAAGACCGGGTGGGGCGGTTACGTTATTTCATAACGTAAATTGTATAACGAGTGATGGGCCACCGCCGGTCCATATATAACGCGTTATGTATTCAACGAAATCTGATTTCCGTTAATTTCTTCACGACGTGATACTTTATTTGTGAGGGTAATTGTTGGTTGGGGGGAAATTATTGGGTGTGGTGGTGAGTGATGACCACCCCGCCTAAAAAAGGTTGTGAGTGATGGAAAAATGGTTGCTGACATGGCGGAACTTGATTGGTGCTTGTGAGTGATAGAATCCATCATTAGTTAACCACCCCGCCCCCCCTAAGCTAACCTAAACACCTTTTAACTTTTCAAAAAGTTAATAAGTAAATAAGTCACTAAAATAAGCTTAGCCAAACAGCCCCTAAGTACTGTCGCTTCTTAAATTTTGTTTCATGTTTTTGTTCGTCTCCATCTTCTTTGCAATATTAATGAAATCGCTGTTGAATCACTTGAATTCCATTTTAGAATCATATTAGAATCACTATAGTTTCTTTTGTTTGTGATTTTTTGGAACTATACTCGAATCACTGCTACATTTTGGAACCATAATGAAATTCCATTTATGATTTAAAATATAAGAAAAAAATATTTTTCAAACTTAAAACTGATTATTTAATAAATATTAGAATAAATATGTTAGTTTTTTTATTAAAAAGTTCATGTCAATATTTATATTTTTCACATCATGTTAAGGTTTAAAAAAATTAACGAAACCTGATAAATCATCTTTTGTAACCTATTAACCTGATAGTTACATAGTATTAGGACAATAAATAAAACTTTAGTGATTTTAAAGACGCAAAAAAAGTTTAAGTGACTTAATTGAAACAGATGTCAAACTTGATTAAATTTATACAAAGTTACCCCAAGATTTTTTCTAGCAAAGATATTTAATTTTATGACAATAAATAATTGAATAATAAGGTGCAGCTCAACAACCCCATCGTTGTTTCCAGCAGCCAATGAGAACGGTAGATTGACAGCTATGTAGTCGGTGTAAATATCAAACATGACAAGACGACTATTTTATTATTTCTGTTTTCTTATTTTTTTTTTTGTTAAAGGCAACTTTTATTATTAACATCCGCAACAAGCCAATAACTACTTACATTTAGGGTATTTTCAGTAAGAGTAGTTGGTGGCTGAAAGCTGATGGTTGGTAGCTGTTAGCTGGTGATTGTAATTTTTTAGATATATTTAGGTGTTTAGCAAAATAGCTGAAGCTTTTAATAAAATTTTAGAATGACCAAAATGGACATAACTAAAAAACTCATTATCTTTGAAGGTTAAAATAGTCATTTTTTACCTAAAAGCTTATAGCTCCTTCTAAACGCTACTAGTAGGAGCGCTCAACCAAAAACTTTAAGCTTCTAACCTAAAAGTTTCAAGCTCCTTCAACCAAACAAGACTTTTTATTGAGTAAGAGTTTTTTCTTAAAAGCTAAAAGCTCCTAAAAGCTCTATGCCAAACATACCCTCAAATACAAAAGTTGAAAAACACCATTGATCCTACTCTAAAGATATCATCTTTAACCGATTTTTCACTCGTAAAAACCTAGTCTCAGTCTAATGTTAGCATTGTTGTGAAACTAGCCTAATAGCAACCAATAGAAGAGAAAGAAAAGAATAACAGAGTGAGAAAAGGATTTGATATTTCATTGATTGAGGTATGTTTACAATAAGATACAATACGGATATATACATGAGTACAAAACTTGGAGAGGAAGCTAATCTATTTTGATGTTGACAACCATAATAATAATATATGTTTATAACACTTCCCCTTGGTTATCAACTTTATACGCTTGGAGATAATGTCTCGTTAAAAACCTTGCCAGGAAAATCCAGTGGGACAAAACCTCTGCTAAGGGAAAAAGAGTGCAACGCGTATTGACTCCCCCTAATACTTTTGGATCAGATATATTGGCTCATTAAAAACCTTACTAAGAAAACTCAATTGGACAAAACTTAGTCAAAGGAAAAAGAGTGCAACTTGAGTAAGTTTCCCCCTCATTTTTAACATGTATCCTTTAAGTAACGTGTGTCCATCTTCCTTGAAAGTCGAACAAAACTTTTGTAGTTAATGATTTGTCGCTTGATCCTTTAATGTGCAATCCTTTATGTTGAGCAATGTTGTATAATATTCGAACGAAACTTTAGGTGCCTCCTTCCTGATATAGTTTTTGAGATCGTTGATACTTGTTATTTTAAAAAAGTGAATCTTCTGTAATAATATTTTATACCCATTTCAAGACATTACGATTAGGATTATTTACTACATATTTACTACAACTTGAGGGAATAGTGCCAGACAGTTTGTCAGGCACTTTCCTATTGTACCAACTCATTTTTAATTTAATTTTATTTCCAGTTTAAAATTACGCTTTCATCCTTCGTTTAAAATTACGTTTTTGCCCCCAATTCAAAATAAAAATATAATTTTGTCCCTGGCTCAAAATTATGTTTTTGCCCTCGTGTCAAAAACTCATTTTTAATTTTGTTCCCAGTTTAAAATTACGGTTTCGCCCTCCGTTTAAAATTACGTTTTTGCCCTCAGTTCAAAATAAAATGTTGTTTTTCCTCTAGCTCAAAATTACGATTCAGCCTTCAGCTCAAAATTACGTTTTTGCCCACAGTTCAAGTATTTTCATGTTGAGAAAATAGTGCGAGACAGCTTGCCTGGCACTTCCTTATTGGACCAACACATTTTTAATTTAATTTTATTCCCAGTTTAAAATTACGTTTTTGCCCTTAGCTCAAAATAAAATTATAATTTTGCCCCTAGCTCAAAATTACGCTTTTGCCCTCGGGTCAAAAACTCATTTTTAATTTTGTTCCCAGTTTAAAGTTACGGTTTCGCTCTCCGTTTAAATCATGTTTTTGCCCCCAGTTCAAAATATAATTTTGTTTTTCCTCTAGCTCAAAATTACGATTCTGCCTTCGGCTCAAAATTACTTTTTTGCCCACGGTTCAAGTATTTTCAAGTTGAGGAAATAGTGTCAGGCAGCTTGCCTGGCACTTCCCTATTGGACCAACCCATTTTTAACTTAATTTTATTCCCAGCTTAAAATTACGCTTTCGTCCTTCGTTTAAAATTACGTTTTTGCCCCAGCTCAAAATAAAATTAAAATTTTGCCCCTAGCTCAAAATTACACTTTTGACCTCGGTTTAAAAACTCATTTTTAATTTTGTTCCCAGTTTAAAATTACGGTTTCGCCCTCCGTTTAAAATTACGTTCTTGCCCCCAGTTTAAAATAAAATGTTTTTTCCTCTAGCTCAAAATTACGATTTTGCCCTCAGCTCAAAATTATTTTTTTGCCTACAGTTCAAAATAAAAATATGTTTTCCCCCTAGCTCAAAATTATGATTTTGCTCTTAGTTTAAAATTATAATTTCGTCTCCAGTTTAAAATATAATTAAGATTTTTCCCTCTGTACAAACATACATGTTATGAGAGAGAAATATTCGGCTTAATTGCACCGCAACGCGGGCGGGGCAAAAACTAGTTTATTACATATAACAAAATGATTATTTTGTCCTTTAGTGCAGGGGCATTTTGGTCATTCTGATTTTACACTTCTAATAAATTAAAACAAAAATTAATTATATATTATATAATATATATATATATATATATATATAACCCTCGATCTCTCTCTCTCACTAAAACAACACAGATACACCACACACACTCTCTCTCTCTCTCTCTCTCTCAGTTCTCTCTCTCTCTACACCGTTCACCACTGTCATCACCACAGATCACCACCGTCCACCGCCATACACACACACTCTCTCTCAGTTCTCTCTCTCTCTCTCTCTCTCTCTCTCTCTCTCTCTACACAGATATCTCCTCCATCCTTCTTTCTTTTCAGATCTGTAAATAGGGGTGGTTGACGATGACTGATTATGACGATGATGACTGATGATGATGATGGACGGTGATTATGATGATGATGTAAGGGGGTGGTTGACGACGGCAGTGGAGGTGGTTATGGTGTGGCTCGGGTTTGGGTTTGCTTTGAGTTTGGTGAAGGTGGTGATGGCGGCAACTCCGGTGATAGGGATACATCGTCTGTTAAGTGATAATGTGAGTATTTGGGGATTTTGGGTGTTTTATGAAGTTTCTAGTGAATATTTGGGGATTTTGAGTTTTTGTTTCTAGTGAATATTTGGGGATTTTGGGTGGTTACGGTGGTGGATTTGAGGGTTTTTCCTGGTGGGTTTTCGGATTTGAGGGGTTTTCACGATGGTTGTGGTGGCAGGTGGATGGTGGTGTTGGTGGTTGCAGGTGGGTGGTGGTGACGGTGGTTGTGGGGGTGGGAGTGGGTGATGGCAGGTGGCGGGATTGAGAGGTGGTGTAGAGAGATGGGGGCGGTGGTGGCTGGTGTTTGATGCTGCTGGTGTTCATCTTCATCATCGACAACTTCAGGGTTTTATTTGCGGAGCCGCTGTCATCGGAAAACGAGGAAGGAGTTGTGGGTGTGACTGTTGGATGGGACTACGGTGGTGGTGGTGGTGGTGGTGCTATAGAGAGAGAGAGGGAGGAGGCGGTGTCGGTGGTGGTGGTGCTATAGAGAGAGAGAGGAGAGAGAAAGAAATGTGATTATGTTGGGGATGATGATGATTTATTTGATCTGCTGGTTGCACAAATGAAATTATATTTAAAAATGACCAAAATGCTCATGCACTAAAGGACAAAATAATCAGTTTTCAACAGTAAAAAATCAGGGATTTTGAGTTTTGGACTAAAATGGCAACAAAATGCAAACCACAGGGACCCATATGTAAAAAGTTTGAGATTTGGACTAAAATGACAAAAGTGCCCAAACCACAGGGACCAAAATGGCAGTTTACTCTTTATAATATTTGTCGTTGTTTTGCGGCTTATGGATTCTACGAAAAAAGTATTAACTTTTCAATTGTTCTTGAACATTTAAATCAAACATTAATTCTTGTTATTCAATTCACACTTTTAAAATAAAATTCAACCTATAAGAGATTCCAAAATTCCTTCTGCTGTAGATCATTTGTTTGCGAATTTCGGGTGAATAAATTTAGTAGAAAATTGAATATTGGTGGTGAATATTTAGTATAAAAAAGTGAGTAATGGATTTTTAAAGGGTGGAATTTAAAAAGTTTTAAAACGTTTTTTTTTATAGAAATGGGGGTATATTTAGTAAAAAAGTGGTGCATTTAGCCAACCCCAAAAATAACTTAGGAGGATGAGTGTGTGTGAAAAAGGCGGGAAAACACAACTGAGGTGAAATCAGGGAGTGACACGTATCATCCAATGGTTTCTTGTGCAAACACGGGTGGTTTTTAGAAAACATGCATAACACATTTTAATAAAAAAGTATAGATATGTATATAGATATTGTACCAAAACTTGTTATCTATTATAAAAAAGTATAACACATTTTAGAAAACCAGTTTAAAAGTCTGTTTGACCGTGTTTCAACCCAATAGTGGTTTGAAACATCTATTTTCTCCACAAGACACTGTTTTAACCCAACAGAGGTTTCAAACCACCGTTTAAACCCAATAGTGGTTTCCAAATTGAAACGTGTAATTGTAATTAGGTTGAATTTTAATTAATAATGATGAATACAAGGCCCTATATATAGATAAGCTAATTACAATTTGGTACCCTTAATAATAATAAACTTGTCTAATTTAAATAACTTAGTCTAACATTCCCCCGCAAGTTGAGGGCGGGGAACGACCTGCAACTTGGACCGTAGAAACTCAAATCTTTGTGAAGGTAAAGCCTTTGTAAACACATCAGCAATTTGATCATCAGTGGATATGAACTTGACATTCAGCTTTCCTTGAGTAACTTGTTCACGAACAAAGTGATAGTCTATTTCAACATGTTTTGTACGAGCATGAAATACTGGATTAGCAGAGAGATAGGTTGTCCCAAGATTATCACACCAAAGCGTTGATGCCTTGCTAAATAGACCGAGTTCATGAAGAAGAGATTTCAGCAAAATCACTTCTGCTACAGTATCAGCAATAGCCTTATATTCAGATTCTGTTAAAGATCGAAAGACAGTTCGTTGTTTTCAAGCAGACCACGTAATAAGATTAGAACCCAGATAGACAGCATATCCCCCCGTGGATCGACGATCGATAGGGCAACCAACCCACTCAGAATCCGAGAACGCCCGAAGATTAGTAGCCTAATGAGAGTCAGAAAAGGCTTGTAGCCTAGACCTCGTGTTGTGACGAAATAAGAGACCCATATCAGTCGTGCCCTTCAAATAACACAGAATGCGTTTCACACCAGCCTAATGATTCTCGGTAGGAGCATGCATGAATTGACAAACCTTATTAACTGCAAAAGCAATGTCCGGACGAGTTAAAGTTGCATATTCAAGAGTACCGACCGTCTGCCTGTATCTAGAAGGATCATCAAGTAATGGGCTATCATCAGGTAAGAAAACCTGAGAAGTACTCATAGGGGACGACACGGGTTTGCAGTCTGCAAGGCCTGCACGATGAAGAATATCAAGAATGTATTTTCGTTGAGATAGGACCAGATTCGAACCATGATGCACCACTTCAATACCTAAAAAATAATGTAATGGACCCAGATCTTTAATTGCAAACATAGAGCTCAAACGTTCAATAACAGCATTAACAGCCCTAGAGTGATTACCTGTGATGATAATATCATCTACATAGACAATAATATAAACCAAAGTACCATTGTTGTTAAGAATAAACAGGGACGGATCAGTTTTGGACCCGTGAAAGCCCAATTGATAAAGAGTCGTTGATAATTTTGTAAACCAGGAACAAGGAGCTTGCTTGAGACCATACAAAGACTTGTGTAATAAGCACACATGATCTGGCCTAGTCGGGTCAACAAAACCAGGATGTTGCCTCATATAAACTGTCTCCTGAAGATCACCACGTAGAAAAGCATTCTAAACATCTAATTGTCTGAGAAACCACCTATTGGTGATAGCCAGGGATAAAATGGTCCAAACCGTAGCAGGTTTGATTACTGGGCTGAAAGTCTCATGATAATCAACTCCATGTTGCTGGTGAAAACCTTTAGCAACAAGTCGTGCCTTGTACATGCTGATGTTTCCATTTGCTTCTGTTTTTAACCTGTAAACCCACTTACAATCAACCACGTTAGTATGAGGGGTATGGGGAACTAACGTCCATGTCACATTCCTATGTAGCGCATCCAACTCTTCAGCCATGGCTTGGCGCCATTCTAAAGACTTATTAGCAACGGTAAAGGAGGTGGGCTCAACGGGTAAGGTGGGGGTAGTGGTGGCAGTATAGACAGAGGGATTATAATGAGTGGGTGGCTTGGGGTTTGGACGAAGGTTGGATGGTCGAGTTCTAGGTGCTTGGGTGGATTGGACCGTGGGAACTGTGGGTTCGGTTGAGGGTTCGGGTGGGGTGTTGGTATCGTTCTGTAGTGGCGGGTATGATTGGGTAGGTTCGGGAAGTGTAGTAGTGGGTATATGTGGAGTAGGTGGTCTGGGTGCAGCTGGAAAACCGGGTGGTGGGTCAGGAAATATTGAGACGTAGGTGGGGAAGGCTGTGGTGGGGTTTGGATAGGTACGGGTTTGTTTGATGGAAAGACATGTTCATTAAAGCGAACATGTTGGGCAATGTATATTCGTTCGGTGAATGGGTCAAAGCATCGATAGCCATGATGAACAGGGCTGTAGCCAAGAAAGACGCAAGGAGTGGATCGAAATTCAATTTTGTGACGGTTATATGGACGAAGATAAGGAAAGCATTGGCATCCCAAAACACAAAGAAATGAGTAGTCAGGTTTTCGTTGAAAAACATGTTCATATGGAGATTTGTTAGAGGAGACACGAGAGGGAAGTTGGTTGATTATGTAAACGGTTGTCTCAAAGGCAAATTGCCAGAAACGTTGGGGAAGACTAGACTATGCTAGAAGTGTAAGTCCAGTTTCCACAACGTGCCGATGACGATGCTCAACCGTCCCATTTTGCTCACTTGTGTGAGGGCAAGAGCGGCGATGAATGATACCATGACTGGTGCAAAAAGATGTAAGCGTACGAAACTCTCCCCCCCAATCAGATTGAATGCATTTAAGTTTGGTTTTAAATTGTCGTTCTGCTAGTTTAATAAAGTTGGTTAACACATTGTAAACATCTGATTTTTGAGCTAGGGGATAAAACCACATGTATCTAGAATAGTGATCCACACATAACAAAAAGAAACGAAAACCCTCAACAGACAAGGCGGGCGATGACCCCTAAACATCACAATAAACAAGATCCAACAAATTTTTACTACAAAAAGATGAGTCTGATAAAGATAATTTTGATGACTTGCCTAGTTGACAATGTTGGTGCATACATCTGTCGACTTCGTCTTATATCGAGTCTTGGTCTGGTTGCGGATCTGAACAAGTATGATGTCATCATGCTTGATGATGACATCATAAGGATGACATCATCATAAGGATGACATCATCATATGCAACATCTCACGAAATACAAGGCATACATGAAACAGATTTTTGATAGTTTATTATGGTTTCGTTTGAAGGGGTTTCGTTTGAAGAGGTTTCGTTTGAAGGGTGTCATGTCACCTTCAAACGAAATAGTTCTTACTATAAATACCTCTCATGTCCATTTCATTTGTAACTTTCCGGTTTGTGCAACGAAGTGCTGCCGAAGTGTTGTCAGGCTGTAAAACGTTATCAAATCAATCATACAACAGTTTAAAGTGTGAATCTTGCTGAATTGAACTCTACACGTCTGTTTCCACCTTTCGTGTTGAGATATACTCTTCTGATCGACTCGTTCGGGTCTGAAAACGATCCTACAAGTGGTATCAGAGCTCAGGAGGAAGAGTTCATACCAATTCAGCCGCTAATTCTGATTTTCTACACCTTCTTTCAAAATTGAAAAATTTTTCACGGTTAAAATCGGCTAAAACTTTCACAATGTGTGCGTAATTGTGTTTTAACAAACCCTTGAGAATATCAGTTCAAAATTCGAAGTAAAAGTGGTAAAAATGGCCTGAAAACATAGTTCCGTTTGAACGAAACCTGGCATTTCCGTTTGAAAATTGACATATCGTTTGAAAATCATGGGCCATCCCGTTTGAATTTTGCATTCCGTTTGAAATATTGGGTCCATTCCGTTTGAGAATTTTGTTTGAAAACAGCCATCTCGTTTGAAAAGTGTGCTATATCGTTTGAAGGAGTATTTATGTTTGAGAATACCGTTTGAAACATGATTTCCGTTTGAAAGTGGTTCAGTTGTTCACGTGATACTTTTCTTGATCTGATAAATTGTCATCAGCCCATGTGTATTGATCCAGACTTGCGGCCCAATAGATTTCGAGGATGTCAGTAATTCGAAAAAGAAATCACATGTTTGTGTCAGTTTGAATGTGATTCTCGTGAATTGTTATAATCGGTCCAATGAGATTTGAGTGGTGATCACATATTGTCGGTCACGTGAATTAATTCAAAAGGTTCGTTCAAACGGTGCACACCAAACAATAGTGTAATTGTATTGATCTACATATTTGCGGTCCAATTATTTCATCTTGATACTTGTAATTGTCGGCCCATGCATAGGTGTCAGCCCACTATACCGATCTTATCAATTCTTGTCAGTCATTTGATACATTCAATGTGAAAGCCCATGTGAAGAAATGTATCGGTTCATGTGATCATTTATTGATTAGTGTTCGAGTCTTGATACAAACGAGGAGTTCACTTGATACAATCAATTGTATTAATTGTTCGACCCAATCAAGTGAAAGGATTGTCTGATCCATTTAATACATATTGTGAACAAAGTGACAGTTTGAATTTTCATTAAAACTAGTTGGACATTTCAATCATCACGTAAAAGAAGGTTGAATTGTGAGTCAAAGCCCAATTAATAGGTCCAATTAGAATTGGTTCAATATCAAGTTTAATCGACTCATTTGAATCCATATCCGTTTGGAAAGCCCATTCATTCAGTGATCTCACTTTTACAACTTTGGAACAAGTTCGCAAGTCTTCGACACGAGTCTTAGATTGATTTCATCAACACACATTTTTACGTATTCAGTACGTTTAAACTGATTGTTTGTTTGTTTTTGTCAGGTGTTTCACGCGGAGAATCATTTCGTTTGAAAAGTTGTTTTTGTAAATCTTTCGATACCAAATCATGGAAGAGGAATTCTACAATGCATTCGCTACTCCGGTTACCCCGATTTTTCTTGCACATAATACGATGTTAGAAAACGAAACAGGGACGATGCAAAAGCCGCCTAAACTCACGAACATCGAGGAATATAAAGGTTGGGAGGGACGGTCTGAGAATTGGGTTCAAGTAAACTACTTAGATGCTTGGGAATGTGTCGAGACGAAATACATCAGACCGACGAATGATGATGAAAAGATTGTTTCAATTAAAGATCTAAGTGCCGATGCTGGAAAGAAATACAAAGATGAGAAAATGATGCTAAGTCTTCTACAACAAGCAGTGAAAGAAGATATCTTGGTTCTCTTGCAACACAATGGAATTTCTTACTCAATTTGGAAAGCATTAAGATCGAAGTTTCATGGTAGTCAAGAGATGGTCAAAAACAAGAAATCACTTTTGAAGAAAGAGTTTGATTTGTTTCGTGGGTTGAAGAATGAGAGCACAAAGCAAATCATTGAGAGATACTGCAATCTGCTAGCAAACATGAAGAGATTGAGTATTGAAAAAGACAATGAAGAGTTGATCGAGAAGCTAGCTGATGCTTTGCCACACGAGACTTGGGGCACATATCTCATGATGCTCAGAAACAAGAAAGGTTTTAGCAGTTTGACACTCAGCAAGTTCATTGAAAAGATTGAAGCTCAGGAGATGGAGCAGAGAAAGGTCTTAAGGATGAAAGATTTTGATGGTGAACAAGATATCGGACTTTACTACAAAGGTGGTGTTAATGATAAATCCACCAACTTGTCACCGAAGATTCAAACAGCTTTTAATGCAAAGAATTCATCTGAAAGTTCATCCAAAGGATCAAGCAGCAACACAAGTTTTTCTTCATATCCATCTTTTGTTCCTAACATTTCAGCAACAAAGAATGGCAAGAAGCTTCAGTGCAACATTGTACTGAATTTGGAGAATGATGAAGACTATTCAGCAGAAATTGCTAAGAGTCACATGTCTTTGTTGGGAACTGTTTTGGAATCATATGGTAGTTTTGTTGCAGGTCGGATCAGGAATCCAATGTTGATAAAAGAGGATTACGATCAAATCGATGCTGAGGAGATGGAATTGATGGTCATAAAATAGTGTTTGGCAAGTGTGTTACGACGAGCTGAGAAATTTAAACAAATCACAGGAAGAGATGATCTATGTGAGGCTAATGTTTCTACTTTAGGTTTTGATACATCTAAAGTCACTTGTTTTCGTTGCAGGGAAAAAGGACACTTCAAGAGGGAATGCAAAAACCGTGAAGCAAGTGGAGCTCAGAATCCTTTCAACAACAACAATGATTACTACCGAAAAGCCATCTACCATCAAGTTGCTCAACAACCACCTCAACAACATCAACATCAAGCACAAACTGCACATGGAAGGAATGTGATTGAAGATTCTTCAAAAAGAGCTTGTGTAGTGAATCAAGATGAGAAGTCTTCAACAGCATTTAACTGGGATAAATATATATCAGCTGATGGAAAAGCTTGTGTGATTGATCAAGATGATGAAAAGCTACCCGAGGGATTTAGCTGGGAGAATTTCACTTGGGATGATTATGATCCTAACAAAGCTCCAGTTCACACAGCTTTTGTCGCTCGAGTTGAAGAAGATAGTGATGATGATCGTGAGTATTGGTCAAGAAAAATGGCAGATCATTTGAAAATGATGGCTGAGAGTGACAGTGAAGATGAGAAAGCAAAGAAGAAAAAAAGGTAAAGACACCAGTTAGCAGTGACGATGAAGAAGTTCCAGTGATCAAAAGGAAAGTAAAGGTTGAAGTTCCAAAGTTCAAAGTTGATGAAGAAGTTGATGCTAAAAAGATTCATGTGAAGTGTGACACTTGTGAAGCTATAAAGAAGCAGAACAGCACATTGATTTATAACTTGAACAGTTTGAAGGAATCTTATGATGTCCTGAACAAAGCTATGAATCAATACAATCATACAAGTGAAGAACAAGCAACAGCAATGAAGACACTTCAGGGAGCGTTCATGATAAAGCAAAAAGTTATGAACAACTACATTGAGAAGTGTGCTGCTCTTGAACAGAAGCTAGAGTTACAAAGAATTGAAACGGAAAGGGTTAATCGTTTGTTGAAAAGTTACTCATGTACTTCTTATGTTATTGACAGGATTTATCCAACAGTAGAAGGCATGAAGGCATTTGAGGAAGAGGAGACTTCTGAGGCAAAGCATTCTGAAGAACAGAAAGGTTCCGAAGAAAAGACTCCTGAAAAGAAGAAAGTAAAGAAGAAGGATACTAAAGAGAATGATTCTGGTAAGAAACAAAGTTTCAATTACAACAAGTGTCCACCCCCGCTAGAAAATGGATATTTGCCCAGAAATCCAAATCAGGAAAGAGTCGAAAAAGAAACAAATTTACAGTGGGAGTCGGAGTCTTCAGTTAACTTGCCAGAAAACATTGATATTACGTTTACATCATCTGACACTGATCATGAGTCCGAGTTAATCAAGAAAGTTGTCGATCAAGTGTTGGATAAAGATGAAACTGAGGAGTCAAAGTTGGAGTCAAAGTCAGAGTCAAAGTCAGAGTCAGAGTCAAAGTCTGGTTCTGAAAGTTCGAGTTCGACAGTCAATAGTCCAAAATCTTCAGTTAAAAGAGTTTACAACAAAGAATTCCTGTTATCAAAATCTAATTTGGATGACGGAACGTTTAAAGTTGCATATACTTTGAATGATTCTGACAAATTATATTCTGATAAGGAATTTCCAATAAGAGGTGTCAAAAATGAACTGATAAAAAAGGTTTTCAAATTAATAGAAATTAATATTTCTGAAATAAAAGATTTAAATCTTAATGAAAAACCTAAAAAAATACACCTCAAGAGTTCAACAACGTTTAAACAAGAAAAAGGGTTACAGTTCTGATTCTGGTTGGCAAAAGAAACCAAACCAAAACCGTAATTTCAAAAAGAAAGGTCTTGGATTTACTCCAACAGAAAAACAGAAAAATGAAAAATATGTTCGTGATTTTAAATCAAAGATGACATTTATTTCAGGTACCTCAGTAGATGAGGAAGAAAAGAAAGAATTCTCGAAGCAGTCAAACAGTGAGTTCCTTGCAAATAAGCAAAAAGAGATGAAGTTTGCTGGACAGATGAAGGATACAAGAACCTGTTTCCAATGCAACACTGTTGGACATATTGCCAGAGAGTGTTCTAAGGCAATACCATCAAAACAGGGAGTTTCTTGTAAACAAAAAGAGAAAGTGATTGAGTTTGAACCACCTATTGACAGAACAAAGTTATTCAAAAATTCTATATTTGAAATTGGTGAATGTTCAAACAAGTTTTACAAGAAGAGAGCTAAAAATGACAAACAAAAATGGGTGGTTAAGAAGTCTGGATGTAGTTCTAGCGATGATTCTGATAGGTCAAAATCAGAGGAGCTATTTTCTGGCGATGAGTCTGATTCCACAAAATCAGAGGAGCCACAGGTTGTTTCAAAAAGTGAAGGATCAGTTTCGACTGTGGATGATGAGAATTTTCCACCACTTCGGGCTAAAAATTTTAAAAAGAAAATTGGTAAAGTTGAGATATCAAACCAATTTTATGATGATAAAAAGGTTTTTGATATTGAAAAAGCTTTTAACCCCACTGTAAAACATATTTTTGGAAAAATGATTGATCGAAAAGTCAAAGGGGTTAAAGAGTTTTACGAGAAGAATATGAAGAAAGATAAAGTTGAACCATCCCTGGTTTATGACTGGGATGGTACATATTACGAACAGTAAGTCTCTGGACTTGCCGAAGCTCCCAGGTTGGTAAGAGTGGAGCAGGAATCGGCATCTATCTTTCTTAGTTGATAATCTTACAAGTA
This sequence comes from Helianthus tuberosus, assembly GCA_030545235.1. Taxonomy (NCBI): domain Eukaryota; kingdom Viridiplantae; phylum Streptophyta; class Magnoliopsida; order Asterales; family Asteraceae; genus Helianthus; species Helianthus tuberosus. Next base: position 21,126 of record JARYGA010031956.1, read on the forward strand.
GTTAAGAAACAAAATGATAAGTTTATCCCCTAACCTACAATTGGTAAAATTAATCAACAAAACTTATTTTCCAGAAAAACCATTTGATTAAAACAAACTTAAGTGTTTTGAAATCACAATGGGAAAATAGTTTGTTGTGAGGGGGAGTTCTGATTGTTTATGCCAAGTGGATGGCGAATTGAAGCATTTTGATATCGGTTGTCAAATTTTATTGTATAGTTTATTTTCAAATTTCCTAAAATGTGTTTGCATTTTAGGGGGAGTAAGAAATTTTCAGAAAATCCAAAAACATTAGAAAATTTGAAAAAGCCAAAAACATGATAAAATTGAAAATGAGTTTTGTTGTATAAAAGAGGAAATGATAGTACATCAGTGGACTATCACAACATGCTAAAGAAATGGAAAGTTAAAATGTGATAAACGGTCTCACTGATGATGTGCCAGTAGGTTTTTTCACATTTAGTAGATTGTGACGAGATATAAACCTAAATTCAAACTTGCTTATACCGTGGGGAAACATCTCTCGGATATATGGGTAACCCCCGAAATCTTGTTTGAAAGGTCCATTTTTCTGAGATACTAGGTCTTTATGCTCAGTGATATCTGGGGTATTATCCCGGGACTTCTGATTTTGCGGAAGCAATGGCCTAGTCCCCGGAGAATACTTTCTGCTTGCTTGAAATATAGCGCCGCCCTCAGCAAAAATGATGAAACAATAAAATTGATAATCATTGCTGTTGTAAAAAAGATTCTCTAAAGGGAACACACCAAAAGTTGAGTCATGATCTCTCTGCTGAACGGTAGTTCTGACCTGAGCTCTCATGATTCTACATAATTTATTCCCTTACAGATATCATCTGTGGTATACTCACCTGTAAGACTGAATATTGGGATCTGGATACGGGAGTATATTCTGAGGTGGGACACGCGATTGAGTTTAAGTGTTTAAGACATTAATCTCGTATCTCGAAACAATTAAACTTTGTGTGAGAATTTAAGTGGACCATTATACTGACAATCTAAGTGAATCGTTTAGAACTTAAAATGATTAAAGCTTAATGGTGCTGGTGATTTGTCTCAAAAACTGATATGATCCTCTTACACAAGCTCACAAAAATAGTGTCTGTAAATATTTTTTATTGTATTTCATTACATTCAAAAATCCAAAAAGATTTTAGTGTGTTTTAGCATAAATTTTGAAAAATTCAAAAAGATTTTCGACAACTGGTGTTGAAGAGCTAATTTTCAAAATTTCGGGTGCTAGACATGATGAACAGATGGTTTGGAAGAGTGTGTTGTTTTGAAAATAAAAATGATATTTTTTCAAGTGGTTCATCAATGATTAACATTGTAAAATCATTCTTTGATTGTATAATTATTGCAAGTGGTTCAGTAGATGGTGAGATTGTTTTTACAAGTTATCATCAGAAAATTTATTTTTGGGTAGAGAATGTGCAGGTTATTTGAATGATAGAAAGCCAGGTTCCGATACCTGAGGACTTTGTGATTTCAACATGCCAGACTGCGATCCCAATATATCGAAAGGGGGAGTCTGAAGACATCCGAGTAGAGATTGTTCGTGGGAAGTCTGTTGATACTGAAGAGGAGAAGGAAATAAAGTTTGAGGATGCTTACACTGTGAGATATTTTAGAGAGCATTCAGACTGATAAAGACTGAAGAAGTTGAAGACTCGACACTTAAGACTCGTCAACATCTGAGGGAGAGTCTGTTGGTGCATACATCTGTCGACTTCGTCTTATATCGAGTCTTGGTCTGGTTGCGGATCTGAACAAGTATGATGTCATCATGCTTGATGATGACATCATAAGGATGACATCATCATATGCAACATCTCACGAAATACAAGGCATACATGAAATAGATTTTTTATAGTTTATTATGGTTTCGTTTGAAGGGGTTTCGTTTGAAGAGGTTTCGTTTGAAGGGTGTCATGTCACCTTCAAACGAAATAGTTCCTACTATAAATACCTCTCATGTCCATTTCATTTGTAACTTTCCGGTTTGTGCAACGAAGTGCTGCCGAAGTGTTGTCAGGTTGTAAAACGTTATCAAATCAATCATACAACAGTTTAAAGTGTGAATCTTGCTGAATTGAACTCTACACGTCTGTTTCCGCCTTTCGTGTTGAGATATACTCTTCTGATCGACTCGTTCGGGTCTGAAAACGATCCTACAGACAAGGAGTACATAATGTATTTGAAAACTTGTCAGTAATAGGTAAAGAACAATAAGAGATAATTGAACGAAAAACTTGAGCATGTGGATGTCCTAAGCGTTGATGCCAAATGCTGGAAGAAGCTTTGACAGCCGTGAAAGCGACTTTAGGGATAGACTTGAGCCGAGGAAGACGAATGGAGTACAGACGCTGTTCACTGGGACCCGTTAGGAGGGTTGTGCGTGCAGACTCGTCCTTCACAACAAAATAAGATGAGTGAAATTCAAAGAAAACATCATCATCCACACAAAATTTTTGAACGGACAAAAGGTTTTGTTTAAGGTCAGGAACATGAAGTATATTGGATAATTTAAAGGTTTTGTTAGGCGAGTAAATAGTTGAGGAGCCAATATGAAAAATAGATAGTGGGTTACCGTCACCAATAAGTAAAGAATCATTACCAAAGTAGGCCTCCGAGTTGTCAGTGCTAGATAAGTCTGGAGTGGCATGTCCATTGCATCAGTGTCGGGCTTCCAAGTGAATCCTGATTGGGAGGCAACATCAGAGTGAGCAGCATAGTTGGCTTGTGGTACTGCACGTGATTGGTTCGGTTGATTTGGACATTGAGATGGGAGATGACCAATACCACAACGGTTACAGTGGCCATAGACAGTGTTTAGTGTTGACGCCCAAGAGAATTGGTGAGTGCTAGTGTTGGCCTGATTGCAGTTATTTTGGCCACCACGAGAGTTACCACGGGAAGATCCATGAGAGCCATAGTTGCCTCTGTTGTTGTTAAAGGACCGAGACCCAAAGTAAGCTTGTGGTTGTGAAGAAGATGCAGGATTGAGTTGATATCCCAACTGAGAAGCCATGAGTTGAAGACTATCAAGTTGTTGCCATAGGGAATCAATATTTGGCTGTGGTGGAGTTGGGATAGCAGCCGTAAGGGGCTGCTGTGAAGTTGTGGCAGCCGCAAACAAGGTGTGTGGCACCTGCTGATTGGTGGCCAAGATCTTTGTGATCATGTAGTCATGGTCACTCAGTAACCCGTGTAGTTTGGTAAAGGTAACAGGAGGGGAACGAGCCAATAAGTTGGCCTTGAGGCCATTATATTCTTCATGAAGGCCGGTAACAGTTAACATGACCAGATCTTTGTCCTTCATCGGTTCTCCTATGTTGGCAAGAGCAGTAGCATGCTCTTGAGCCCGGGCCAAATAGTTAGCCGGTTTTTCATCACCCTTCATGGTGATTCGCAGCAGTTGGCTTTTGAGAGTAAATTCATGAGAGGAGGAAACGGGTGTATAAGCGCATTCAAGTGATAACCATACTTCACGAGAAGTGTGTCCCTGAACATGCTGAAAAGATTCTTAAGAAACTGTGTTGACAATAAGCATACGGACATAAGCATCATTGGCAATCCATGGAACATAACTTGGGTTAACAGTGGTGGTTGTTCCAGTTGTAACATTCTGTTGTGGGCAAAGGATGGTACCATCCACATAACCGAGTAGGTTATGAGAGGAAAGGAAGGGTTCGACTATTTGTTTCCAGTAGCCAAAGTTTGTAGGTTTTAGGGTGAAAGCAAACTTGTGAGAGTTATGGATAGCTTTTTTCCTGATTTGTAAAGGTTGTTATGGCAGCCATAATAATCGGTTTAGTTTTGTTAATTGATGCAGGAAGTTGGCAGAAGGTTTGGTGATCGGCTGTTAAGATAGCAGCTAGAAGATTGTTGATCGGCTGTTAGGTTGGTTAGGGTTGATAGCTGCAACAGAGAAATGAAAAAAAAAAGAAGAAGAAGATGGCGGCAGCTTTTAGGGTTTAGGGAATCCCAGAGCGTATAAGCTCTGATACTAAATTGAAACGTGTAATTGTAATTAGGTTGAATTTTAACTAATAATGATGAATACAAGGCCCTATATATAGATAAACTAATTACAATTTGGTACCCTTAATAATAATAAACTTGTCTAATTTAAATAACTTAGTCTAACATTCAACCACTGTTTTCTCCAGAAAACACGGTTTTAACCCAACAGTGGTTTCAAACAGCTGTTTTCATCCATCTGCTGACCCAACAGTAGTTTCAAAAGTGGTTTCAATACACTGTTTTAACCCAACAGTGGTTTCAAACAATGTTTTATTTTCTAACATAAACAATCGATTACACGAAACAGACAAATAATCCTAAATATCTCGATTTCAAGCCCTATCTGTACTTTATATAAAAGGGCAAATCACGTTGTTTTCGTTAATCAAAACTCAATCACTTTAGTTAAATACCTACATCGGTGTATATACATTACTCTGTAAATCTAACCTGTATCATCATAAAAAAAGTACACAAATTGCGCGCAGAATTGTTTAATAACTCTACAATTTTGTTACCAAAAAAAGGTATTTTATAATGTTTATAAATACCTTTTTCAAGAAAAGGTAAACAGACTGCAAAATCTTCTTCACATGATAGAATCAATAAACCCTCGGGAACTTTGTCATTGTTCCATAAACTTCTGCCCATTCACTGAATCGCCTGAAATTAAACTCATATCAGATTTTTGTCAACGATAAAAATCACAAATAAACTGAATAAGTTAAGTGAAAATTACATACCACACCATGCACTGCTTTGACAAAGTAGGATAATATATCTTTACCGGGTTTTGTATTTGGTGTAATCAAGACTCTATGTCCCTGCATAAAATATTATTAATTAATTAATTAATGAAAAAAAAAACATAGTGGCATAATAACATTGAATGAAATAAACTTTAAAAAAGGAGTTTTGTTACTTTTAAAAGTGGATTTTGGCGGGCATGGGCCAATGAAGTCGGAAGACTAAAACCAAATTCTTTTTCTTTCTTAGCGTCTCTCAATATGAAACTTTTTTCATCAATGTGACGACAAGCTTCGCCATAGCTTTCGAGCCAGTGATGTGTAACTACCGGTTTCCCTAAAGCAATTGCTTCCGGCATGTTCTTTGTACGAACAAAATCGCCTGCTATGAAATGTGTTGCATCGGACATTGAAGATGATTCTGAAGCCCCCAATCGAGATAAAATCTGTGATATGGTTATTCAATCGTTCTTAGCAAAAAGCACACAACGGATAACATAAATATATGTAACATAAGTAAAAATAAATAAATAAAAAACCTTTTTTGATGCTTGATTATATCTCCATCTAAAGTCCAACATTGGAAACAATGAAAATAACCGACCTATAACCGAACCGAAACCGCATTAACCGCAATAACCGATTAACCGAAACCGCATTAACCGAAACCGAACGGTTATGATTTTTTGATAACCGCAATGTGCGGTTATGGTTTCGGTTATAGGTAATAACCGAACCGAACCGCACCATGCTCACCCCTAGGCGCTATGGGGCCACATACCGCTCCATAACAGTGGGTCTAAGGTCTTGAAATGGGTATAAACTATTAATACAGAAGATTTATTTTTTTTTAAATAATATGATTTTGATAAAACTATATATTTGGCTCCTTTTGACCTGTTAATAAGGTCGAAAAGTATTTCCCTTGACATTAACTCAAGTTGGAAAAAAGAAAAATGATGCACACCAACTCACATAATCACTTATAAGATGCGTTGAAAATGATTTCAGAAATCAATTAATATCACTAGACTATTTTCATTTGTGAAACCATGTGTTTATAATAACGATAAATAACAAAAAAAAAATAAATAAATATAATAATAATAATAATAATAATAATAATAATAATAATAATCAAATTCCAAAATAATACTACCTCCGTCCCATTAAATGTGTCTTATTTTGAATGTTCAAAGTCTTTATTTATAAACTTTGACTTTAATTATATATTTTTTGTGTTATATAAAACTTGATGAAAATTAACCTGATAAAACCACTTGTAAAACACACTCAAATCATATAACTTTCATCAAGTATTATCTAACACAAACAAAATTATTTAAGGTCAAAGTTTACAAATAAAGACTTTGAAAATTCAAAATAGGGCACTTTTAATGGGACGGAGGGAGTAAAAAAAGTTAAACCCCACAAACTTCAATTACCTTTCCCATTTCTCAATTGCGTAACCAGTTCCACCAATCATAAAAGAAAACGGCGGCTCTCCGGCAGTTTTTGGCTTGGTGATTGATTTTCAGGAAGCTCCGTTGGGGAATCAGTCGACGGAACTAAACGATGAGAATGAATCCAATTTGTTTGTTCAATTCCTTGATTTTCATGGAGTATATATTTACTGACCGGAGTTGGGTAATTTATCTTTTCTCTATTTATAAACTAAGAATAGAGAAAATTCAAAACAAAGAAAGTGTTCAAACTGAGGGCATGTTTGGATGGGCTTCTCAAAACAACTTATTGGCTTATTGACTTATCAAGAAGTCAATAAGTTGTTTTTGTGTTTGGATAGACTAAAAGGACTTTTGGAAATAGCTTTTTGCAAAGAAGGAAAATCAGATTTTGAAAAGCCAAGATTTCATGACTTTTGGATCCAAAAGTGACTTTTCAAAAATGAATTTACTAAATTACCCCTTCTTTACCCCCTTATATTTAAAAGAATGCCCATTTTAGTCATTTTACACCAATAAGCTAATCCAAACACTTTTTTTAAAAACTCATTTTCAAAAAGTCCTTTTCCCAAAAGTCCTTTTTAACTCTAAATAAGCTTAGCCAAACATGCCCTGAACAAGGACTTTTCATGTGCCTAATAATTGGTGGAAGTTTTCAAAGGTGGTGACCAAAAGATGAGTCAAGTTTACTATATATCACAACCATCATCCAAATCTCACACCCACATATCAATGGAAATTGGATCAATGATTCTACTATTCTCATGTGCCTTATTCTTGCTTCTGTTACCTTGTGCAACACTAGACACCATATCTACAAATCAAGCTATCAAAGATGGAGACACAATAGTATCAGATGATAAAATGTTTGAACTTGGGTTCTTTAGCCCGGGAAAATCCAAGAATCGGTACGTAGGGATCTGGTACAAGAAAATATCAACGGGTACGGTCGTATGGGTTGCTAATAGGGAGACACCAATCACAGATAACTTAGGCATGCTCGAACTTAGCGAACAGGGAAACCTACTAATTCGCAGCGGTGACAATACAGTGATCTGGTCATCCAATTCCATGGTTTTGACGATGAGTAATAATACAGTGGTGGTGGTGCAGCTTCTGGATACTGGAAATCTTGTTGTGTGGGATAAAAGTACCAAGGACGAAAGTCTAATCTGGCAAAGTTTTGATCATCCAGGTAACACCTTGTTACCAGGAATGAAACTTGGAAAAGATTTAGTAACAGGAATAGAGCGGGTTATAACACCTTGGAAGAGTGCAGATGATCCTGCACCAGGTGAATATTTACACTATCTAGACACAAATGGATACCCACAAATGTTTGTGAAACAAGGCTCGATCATACGTTGGAGATATGGACCATGGAATGGTCTTAAGTTTCAAGGTTTGCGCATGAAAAACCCAAATCCTATTTACTCGTTTCACTTTGTTTTTAACGAAAAGGAAATATATACCAAATATGAGCTTAAAAATTCGGTTGTTCAAAGTCTCTTCGTGTTGCCAGATGACATCGCAGTGCATTTGCGATGGATGGATCAAACCCAAAAGTGGGTTGTGCATACTATTGGAGTAGAAACAGATAGTTGTGGTGGTTATGGACTTTGTGGGCCATATGCAAGCTGCAACGCTAAAAGGTACCCCCCTTGTACTTGTATGGCAGGTTTTAAGCCTCGGGTCCCAGATGAATGGGATAGAGCAAATGGGTCGAGTGGGTGTGAACGTAAACGGGCTTTAGATTGTGGGAGTGGGTCTGGCTTTAAAAAAATTACAGGAGTTGTATTTCCTGACACACGTCGTTCATGGTATGATTATAGCATGACGCTTGAAGAATGTGAGATGGCTTGCAGAACGAACTGCAATTGTACGGCTTATGCAAATTCAGATATCAGAAATGGAGGAAGTGGATGTTTGCTTTGGTTTGATGAGCTTATGGACACCACAGAGAATGATGATAAGCAGGATCTTTACATAAAATTGGCTGCCTCTGAGTTAGCAGGTACACTGCACCTTTATGGTTTTAACTTAATTTTGAGTTGTTATAAATTCAATATACTTGTAACATTATTGTAAATCGTTCGTGAAGGAAACCAAGATTCCCCATCTAGCTTAAACAAGAAAAAGAGTATTTACAGCGGTATTTTTAACTACATCTGTTGTGCTACTTCTATTTATGGTGGCATATGCTTGTATAAAGAAACAGAAAAGGCTTCATATGAAAGAAAGAGGTAATTTAAGTAGCTTTTATACACTTTGGAAACTTATATAATTCTTGGCACGTTCGTGTAATCGCACATGTTATTTTGTAGTAGACAGGTATGCCCTTGATAAAAAGGATAACAGCGTGTGGATGGAAGATCTTGACGAGCTACCTTTACTTAGTCTTAATAAAATAGTCAAGGCTACAGATAACTTTAACATCAACAAAAAGATTGGAGAAGGTGGATTTGGTCCAGTTTACAAGGTAACTAATTGGTACCATAATACAGAAAGGAACTTGTATTTGTACCATTTATTTATCAGAAGTGTAACAAAAAACTGTAACCTTGTTATTTTAGGGTGTGTTGGAAGACGGGCAAGAGGTTGCTGTGAAGAGGCTCTCAGAAACATCCCAGCAAGGGATTGAAGAATTCAAGAATGAAATCATTTGTATTGCCAAACTTCAGCATCGCAATCTTGTGAAGCTTCTTGGATACTGCAATCACAGAAATGAACTGATTTTAGTTTATGAATACATGACAAACAAAAGCTTAGACTTATATCTATTTGGTTCGGCTCTCTCTATTACAGTACCTTGTTTTCACGCTTTCATATCAAATTAGTGTTATCTAAGTAATTCACTTGTGTCAGATGAAACAAGGAGCTCGATGCTTGACTGGCCAAAACGATTTAATATTATACAAGGGATGGCTCGAGGTATTCTTTATCTACATCAAGATTCCCGCCTTCAAATCATCCACAGAGATCTCAAGGCAGGTAATATTCTTTTAGATGGTGACATGAACCCCAAAATCTCCGACTTTGGGCTTGCTAGAAAGTTTGTAGGATCCGATACTGCTGCTAAGACAAAGAAAGTTGTGGGAACATAGTAAGAATCTTAAACAATAATTTATTGAATTATTTTTGCTACTGCTCCCCCTAATGAATAAGTTCTTTGCAGTGGTTATATTTCTCCCGAGTATGCTTTACACGGACGATTTTCTATAAAGTCTGATGTATATAGTTTTGGTGTGTTGGTATTGGAGATCGTGAGTGGTAGGAAAAACAGAGAATTCTCTCATGATGATCATAATGACAACCTTCTTGGACATGTATGTTGCACTGATTAATGTTTTTCATTAAACAATGTCATTTTGGTAACTTATATGTTTGATCTGATTCAGGCATGGAGACTTTATAAACAAGGCAGATCCATTGAACTTATGTGTGCATCTTTACATGCCTCTTGTGTCATCCCTGAAGTGCTAAGATCAATACATGTTGGATTATTATGTGTGCAAAATCATGCAAAAGATAGGCCAACTATGTTGTCGGTGGTTTTAATGCTGGTCAGTGAGAGTGTGTTGCCTCAACCTAAACATCCAGCCTTTTACTCTGAGGAGAGCAGTAGTGAACTTGAGTCTGTTTCATCAGTTAATGGTTCCATGATAACACATTTATACGCCCGATAGCAAGCAAATTATTCTTTCAGATTTACATAAAGCCGTAACATTTTCCCGGAAGTTGCTGTAGAGAATACATGATAATACAGAAGTCAAATAAAGGAATTTCAAAAACATGGGGTGAGACAAAGCAGAGGAAGAAATAGCATATGTATGTTGATGTATCATTATGGGTTTATGGTTTTCAAATTTAAACCAAGTTCTTTGAGACACAATCAAACACTTGGTGTACATATTTTTACGGTTCTATTAGTAAATTATGTTGAAGGTTGTAACATATTATTCATCAAACCGCTTACAACTTAGACTATACGGAGCGGGGAGCTTAAAAGGGGGCGTTATGCAACATGTGATGTCACGTCAGCGCTCGTCAGAAAAGTGGCGTGATGCAAAAATGAGAGGAGTGGGACGGGACGTGAAAGAATGGCGTTATTCAACACGTGGCACACACTTTTTATTATTATTTTGTTATTCAAAATTATATAAAATCTATTTAATTTAAAAAAAAAAACATTAATACTACTCAAACAAATATAACATTAATAAGAAAATATTACACAATTTAAAAAATAAAAAATTACATAACTTAATAAACACTTTTTTTTCGGTATTTTCTGCCCCGCTAACCTCATTGTCCCTTAGGACGTAATCACCCACCCGGAAACTGACAGCGGTTGCCCTCTTGTTGCCTCTTGTTGTAATAACTGGCCATTGCTTGCTTGTACCACGCTTCGCTGATAGCCGCTGCTTCACGCCGTTCTTCAAAGAGGTCGAGAATTTCCTGGAGGCGTTGATCATTATTATCTTGTGTGGTCAAACGCCTTAATGATGGTATTCCAACCTCTGCTAGAATCATCGCTTTTGTGCTATACGTTAGGCTAAACGGTCTCTCTTTGTTGCCTGATTTCGGCGTTGTCCTGTGAGCCCATAAGACTGTCCGTAACTCGTCCACCCAACAATCACCTTCCCGATCAAGCCGTTTTCGGATTCCGTCCAGCAAACTCCTATTAGCCCTTTCTACCTGGCCATTGCCCTGGGGGTGGGCCACCGAGGTGAAAATTTGTTGTATGTCAAGGTCTTAGCACCATTCCTGGATCGTCTTATCAGCGAACTGAGTTCCGTTATCACTGACCAAGTACAGTGGTAAGCCGAAACGACAAACTATATGTTCCCAGAGAAACTTCTTGACGTTGTCTACCCCAATCTTTGTCAGGGTTTAGCCTCAATCCATTTTGTAAAATAATCTATTGCAACGATAAGGAATTTGACTTTACCCGGGGCTAGGGGAAAAGGACCCACAATATCGATGGCCCATTTTTGGAAAGGCCATGCCGCCGTTACTGGTATCATACTGTTCTTGGGGCGCAAGGTTTGCGGTGCATAGCGTTGGCAGCTCATGCATTTACGCAATTATTTCACCACATCCTCATGCATCCCAGGCCAATAGTATCCAGCATTTGTTATCTTGGCCACTACAGAACGGGGTCCAGCGTAGATACCACAGATTCCTTCATGTATATCTTTAATCAAATATTCCGCTTCTGTGGGAAAGACACAGCGCAGAAGCGGGCCCAGGTATGACTTTCGGTACAACGTTCCTCCTAGCAATTCATATTGTAGGGCTTTGGCCTAGATTTTTCTTGATGAACCTTTTGATGCTGGCAGTTCCCCGTTTGTCAGATATTTTATGAGGGGTGTCGTCCAACATCCATCTGCGGTACTCATGGCTGACACTTCCCCCTCCGCTGTAGATGGGGTGTGTAGCGTCTCTATTCTAACCTCATGCTCCATTCCTGATGTTGCTAACTTACTAAGCGCGTCAGTAATATGGTTTTAACCTCTGTGAACATGTGTCAAGCTCACGTTATTAAATAGGGCGATAAGGCTTTTTGCTTTAGCCAGATACTTGGCCATCGTTTCATTGCGAGCTTCATAAGTCTCATTGATTTAGCTATTTACCAACAAGGAATCCACGTATGCATCGACCCGGGTAGCTCCCATGGCATGTGTTGATGCTGATTTTGTATCCGATGCTTGTCGAATATATTAGATTTATTTTATGCTGAATTTGTAATAGTTAGTGAAACGGTCAAACAAATGTGTATTGACCCGCTCGTCTGAAGTGGTCAAACGAGAGGGTTATATGTTTGACCGTGTGTGTTTGCTAGACAAGTGGGTGTGGGTATAAATACCAACCCCTTGTTCATTTGCAAACCAGAGAGTGAAAGAGGTGAACTCATTTGAGAGAGTTCACTGTGAGCTTTAGTGTTTGGGGGAGAGATCACTGCTTGGTCTCTCCCCGGATGTATACTCTTTTGGTATTAGTTCGGTTATCTTGTAATCGGGCCGATTTGAAATGTTTTACTACTGATTAATACAAAGAAGTTTTGTTTATCCATCTCTAATATCTCCCGTCTTGAACTAATCTCACACTAATCACGGTTTCGGCTCTGAAACACGGTCCTACAATTGGTATCAGAGCCATGGTACCCGATTTAGTAAATCTAACCGTTTGCTAAATCACATGTGCTCTAAATCTGTGATTTTTATGATTTTTGTTCAAGATGTAAAAAAAGTGAAAATGAAGAAAAACCCAGATCTCGACTGAAATTCGGGGATCTAGCTGAAACGGATCACAACCGAGTGTTGGGTTTTATGTTTTACACCATAATAATCAAGTTTTCATCATCAAATATCACTTTTGAAGTGATTTTCGTCAAGATCTGCATAAGAACAGTGGCTGTGTTCTTGAAGGTGTGTGAAGGCTGTTAAAGAAAGCTAGGGTTTCTTCAGATGCACCCACGAAAAACAACCCCCCATGAAAAACCCATCGACGAAGAACCCTTGTTCCTTATACATGACGAAAAACCTGTTGTGTATGTATTAAAAAAACCAACAGGTCTTTAACATGTGACGAAAAACTTCAATACAAGTCCCTGCGACGAACCTCTCTTCCACGACGAACCTCCTCCATTTAATCCACGACGAACCTCTATTAAACATGTGACCATGATTTCTCCGGTGAATGGCGGCTGATAATCGAGCATATTCACAGAGCTTCGCAATTTTTCGTTCATTCGGAGAATCACCAGGTGATTTGGGGAAGATTCTTGCAAGTAGTTTCTTGTATCTCTTCACCGGCTGTCGAGACCGCGATCGCAGATCACATAGGATCATCCGGTGTTAAGGTGAATGGAGCTGTGCATAAAGGTTGGCAACAGAATCATCCGGTGTCTGTGATTTCAGATCAAAGTGAGGTTCACCGGTGACGTTGGTCGGTGGTATGGTGGTTGTTCTTGTCTCCGGTGAACTAGGCAGTGACCTGTAAGACCCTAACACATTTTGATCGAAAAGTCGCAGCGGAAATACGCGCCATAAAATTTCTTTCTTAAAACGTTCCTTTATACTTAAAAATCATTTAAAAATATCTTTATGTAAGGAACTACATTGTTTATCTTTCATTAACGTATCGATAATAACATACTAATACAGATTACATGACCACCCACTCCGTACAATCCATGTCTCTGTCACTCGATCTTCAATCACTATCCTTCCATCATGTTGATCCATGATTCTGTACCACCTGCACCCACTACATACATTCGTAACATTAGCATGCATTATATATATAAACAAGATTCATAATCATGGTGTCTCGTCACGTGCTATCCTCATATACTTTTTATACCGTTATCTTTCTAATTGAAGCATTTCATCTGGTTCTCTAATCCTTGGTGAGACTTCAATAATGTACCTGCATTACATTTCATTCTCAAGGCACACTATTAGTAACGTAAATACCCAACGTATTGAAACCATGTATACATACATACATGCACCATTCTATATGGGCGATAATTCTTACTTCGTGCATACATACATTCGCATGTATATTCATACATACATACCTACATACATACATGCCTACATACAAGCTCTTACATACTATTTACAATCTCATATGATTATACTAACATATATCCCAATAAAAAAACATTCATATAAATAAGTCTCATACGTATTGACCTACGTACGTATTCATTTCTAAACATGCTTACCTATGGATTCCATTACTAACATGGAGGTAAATCCATACCCATACTTGTACGTGCCTTTAGACTTATTTCATTCCCTCTTAAACTTACATACGCGCTCATCGTATCTCATAAACACTCTACAATGAGTTTGGAATACATTTCGGGACTCTTTAAAGGTCACAGGATAAGTTACTATAACGGCCCAAATATAAAGCATTCGACCAACATGTTAAGTAAAGAAATCTTGATAAATTTTGACAACTTTTTAACAACATAACATTTTCATAAACAACCTTTCGAAACAACCTTTTTATTTCCATAAACAACCTTTCGACAACATAAACCTTTCAGAAACAACTTTTTAACAACATAACATTTTCATAAACAACCTTTTATAAACAACTTTTCGACAACATAATCCTTTCATAAACAACTTTTCAACAATATAACATTTTCATAAACAACCTTTCATAAACAACCTTTCGCCCCAAAAGTAGACATGTCTAACTTATTTTAACCCAAGACTTACATGAACATTATAACTATAAAAGTTTTTCATTATCGGAGTTTCGTACTTGGGGTTTATGCACCCGATACCCGGTATGCGCTAAACTCATTCATCTCATTCAATTATACGTAACTGAACTTTGTAGTACAATTTCAATACGTGAAATTGTTTATCCATTTAATCATAACTCACAACCGAGTCCTTTGACTATTAACCCGTGTCTCCATTTCTCAGTTAGCGTACTTATACGCAATTCTACCCATTACCCAATTATAATACCGTAATCATTACTTATGCAACCATTTCGTATAGCAATAAGACCTCATTTTGACCCGTTCGGTCTACTAGCGAAAATCATCGATTTCGTACAACCAAACCTTATTTGACTTCAATTATCAGGCTTAAATTAAATAACTAGTACATAACTTTACTTAAACAAATTAAGAAGTGATTCCGGAAATCACTTACCTTATGCATCCGTGTTCGTATCCGCTTCCTTGCCTCCTCTTGACCCGTTAGCCTTTCGTGCTTGAGTCCATCTCGACATGATCCCTATACTTTCATGTCATCAAAATCACGTTCTTGTTAGCATACATAATTGTACATGTTAACGATCATATCAAATTCATATTCCACATTTGACTTTCATTAGTCAATTCATTCACTAACATGCATAGCTCAATTCATTGAAAATAGGCTGTTTTGGGACGTCCGTTTACTGAACTTACGAGCTTGTAAAAATTACGATATTTTTATGTGACGTGCCCCTCGGAGAGTTATCCTTGTGATAAATTTTTAGAGTCTAACTCTCTACCTAAAATTTATAAAAAATCATTTACTAAGCAGCAATCAGATTCGCCACTTTCTAACTGCAGCCCACGGAAAAATTCATTTAAAAATCCTCGATAATCCGATTGACATAATTCCAGTTGGAGATTTGCATAACCTCCTGAAGCTATCTACAGTAAAAATTTGAGATCAAAACCCAATTCCTAAATTGAGTTATAACATTCGTAATGGGCTGCAAATTCTGTCAGAAAATGCGGCCTGAACCTTCGATATGGAAAAATTCATAAAACGTTCATTTTTCATCGAAAAAATGCAATTCTAGTTGGGTTTGAAAGGTTTTTCCTGGAAGTTCATCACAAGCTTAACAAACATCCGTTTCTTACAAGATTTGGCTCGGCTACAGCCGATTAAATTTGGCTGTAACTTTCTTAACAGATTTAGTTTCATCAAATATTTTCAAATAATCTCACATTCTAACTTCATCTAGACATTTCATCAAACACTTGGAGTGCATACTACCTTCTAAGCATAATGTACAACTAATTCATGCATAATCTTCTAATCTCATACATAATTCATCAAATTCTCCTACTAACCAACATGTATCATTCACACATAAACATCAAACATATTGTCATCACATTTCTTTCAATTTCTCTAACAAGAATCTATCATACATATCAAAATACATCACTATTAAGCAAGAATTGGACATGGGTGATCATTCAAGTCGTCATCATCACCATAACCAACGGGTTTCACCTATAAACATCAAATTAACCCAAACCATGCATAATCCATGTTCCAAATGATTATTCTAACACATACTCATACTCAATTTCATACAAATTCGCGATTTACAACATAACCCACTTCGTGCATAATCACCAATCTAACTTCTAAGACATAACTTGCGATCCCCTTGTGAAGGTGATCATTAATCCATGCTCGGTTATGAATTTAAGCTTCGTTTAACCTTTCAATTTGATGATTTCTTGATTAGGGTTCTTGAGCTCTCATGGAGCTCCTGGCTCCTTCCAGAACACACGTACGTGTGTGTGTTTGGGTGTGTATTTCATAAATAAATTCAACTTTCATTTTACCCCACTTTAGCCTCTCAAGTTTGCCACTAAATTATACTTAGCACAACTTTCATCCTTTAATTGTTTCTACTGTAATCTTAACTAGGTTAAATAGCCTAGTTATTTATTTCTTGATGTACCATATTAGAACATTTGCCGAATAAACATTCGGGTTTTGGGGTGTTACATGACGCATGGTGATAATTTCCGATAAGGTATGAAGATGACTGCTGGAGTTGCACAGGTTGCAGATTAATAGTCTGGATTAAATCAAATGGTTGGTAGGCGGCTAGTGTTATCTGTGGATACCAAGTTTGTGCATTTTTTTTCAATTCTCTTGGGCCCACTTGCAAAGATGATGTGGTGATGTTTGTAAGTATAAGAGTTTGGCATGGACCTAATTAATTTATTAGGCTCATTGCATCTTCAATTTATGGGCCATGCGGAGTTCTCATATTTATGTTTAAGTATCGACTATTTTAGTGGGCCGGGTCTTAGAATTTCAATTGTGGGACTTGAGTTTTGATGTGGTTCTTGAATTTTTAAACAACGATCACTACATGGGTATTCGCGAAGTTTATTTGAACCGCACTTCTAAATGTCAACGTCAAATTTGTACGGGTTCGGGAGCGCGCGGGATGATGAAGCTTGATGAAAACAAATGATTTTTGTTAAACGTGGGGTAGTCACGGTTATCGATGCAAACGTCAAATTTTGGTGACTTGACTTCTATGGGCCAAAAACCAAAAACGGTATGTTCACTTCCGCACGTCAGTGTTTATGATTGTTATGGGTTATTCGCAATTGTTCGAAAGCATTTTGTTTATTGTCATATTCTCGCATTTGAAAACGAACGTATGAACCTAGAATGTCAATACCGGTCCTAACGAGTTCACAAAGTCTTTGGAGGGATACAAGTCGGATCCTACGGGGTACTAGGCGAAATTTCTTTATCAACTAGAATATGCAAAGAAGAAAGCTTTTTGTTTATTGTCATATTCTCGCATTTGGTAACGAATGAATGAACCTGGAATGTCTATTCGGGTCCTAACGAGTTCACCAAGTCTTTGGAGGGATACAAGTCGGATCCTACGGGGTACTAGGGGACTTTCTTATTCAACTAGAATATGCAAAGAAGAAAGTCGTTTTCATGATTTTTCGAACAACCGAGAACATTCAGTGAAGATTGACGACAGTTCTGCTCAGTGGAGGGAATTGGTGAGCATTTGAAGATAAATTCTACTCAGTGGAGAGAATTTGTTCTGTGAAATTGACGACAGTTTATTTGAAGTGGGGAGAATCTGTTAAGGTTTAGAGATCTTACAAAAGAAATGGGGGAATAAAAATTTTCGTATGTTGAATTTCTTCGGTAAATTTCTAAACGCAATCACAGGTGGTAGAGTTTGTCTTATGACAGGTCAAGACTTGATGCAGTTTTTTAAAGAATGGAACCTTTATCAAATGCCGGTTTGAGTATTGGAAGATCAGCGAAAGATCGGTCAATTGAGCCTTGTGAGGAAATTGCACAACACCCAACACGGATACGCGTATTTTGAGGGGGAACTATTATACATGGACGTCAAGATACTACTTACCTGGATCATCGGTCAAGGGGTAATTTGTTAACACAGAGAAGATAAATACTTGACTGAAGATCGATTGCAGTTGCACTTTCAGCATTCGACAGCAACGAACAAGGGGGAATTTGTTGATGCAGATTTTGTGTCCGATGCTTGTCGAATATATTAGATTTAGTTTATGCTGAATTTGTAATAGTTAGTGAAACGGTCAAACAAATATGTATTGACCCGCTCGTCTGAAGTGGTCAAACGAGAGGGTTATGTGTTTGACCGTGTGTGTTTGCTAGACAAGTGGGTGTGGGTATAAATACCAACCCCTTGTTCATTTGCAAACTAGAGAGTGAAAGAGGGTGAACTCATTTGAGAGAGTTCACTGTGAGCTTTAGTGTTTGGGGGAGAGATCACCACTTGGTCTCTCCCCGGATGTATACTCCTTTGGTATTAGTTCGGTTATCTTGTAATCGGGCCGATTTATAATGTTTTACTACTGATTAATACAAAGAAGTTTTGTTTATCCATCTCTAATCTCTCCCGTCTTGAACTAATCTCACACTAATCACAGTTTCGGCTCCGAAACACGGTCCTACAGCATGCGCCATTCGTAATCCCACTAACAACGCTTCATATATTCTGACTCATTGTTCGAACACTCAAACTTGAACTTTAGGGCGTACATCAGCTTAACCATTTTCGTTCGATCGTATGATTACGTGTTTCGTAAATAAAATACAAGACTTTATTAAACACGAAAATGATCGAAATTGTTCAACGACTGACAATATGCGTTTCGTAAATAAAATACAAGATTTTATTGAATAAGAAAATGTTCGGAATTGTACAATGATTGAAAATGTACAAATGTCACATCTTCTTTCACAATCCATTGTTCAGACGCATCCGATCATTCAAAACAACATGTTGAACATCCTATAAGTAAATCGACAGTAACAACATTCCTTCCGCATTAGATGTTTACTTTATTTGTTCCTTTTATTGTTTTGTGTATATTGTTCTTTGGTTTCATATGAAAATCGTCGATAAGGAGTGCTCCAATTGGTGATTCAATGCAATCAAGAGCCAAAACGGTCTAAAAAAGGATATGAGTAAGTAGTTTCATTCTTTTTATCTCAAAATCCCTTTCCAATGGTTGCTACATCTAGCTCTAATTTTTTATTCCACAAATTTAATTTAACATCTGGATAGTGTTATTCCCATTTAGTGCGTTTTTTTACTTAACTATGTATGGATCTGACTATCTGAGTTGATTGATTAAATTGTAGTTATATAAGCTTAATTTGTTTGATTACTTGTGGATTTGGAGTTTTAATTGTGATGTAAGATTGATTAAGAATGTGAACAAGACACTATTTTCTGCTAATTATATTGGTGCTGAAATCAAGATGGCTGATAAATTTAAATGGGTGTCTCACATAAGACTCCAGAGTTTCTTAAGATGAACCATACTGGAAAGGTAGTGTTTTTTGGTTTAATCTAATTAACATATGCTAATAAAATCCTAAAATAATATAATATTGTTTACTATTTTAGAATTTTTTCATTACTGTATTTTCCTGCTCTTGAGACTCCTTACAGGGCTATAGTGAGCAATGGATAGACTTCTCTGTAGGTCCCTCGGAGGATGAGGTCAAACCTTAACCTTGTTATGTCTAACACACTAGCGAGTGCGGAATCCAAGCTAGCATGCAAACCGGAGTTTAGAACAAGCACAAACACAACACACAATCTTCACCGATTAACACCACTTGTATTAATACGAATGAAAGGTTCGGTTACAAAGCAATGTTTACAAATGTGTTTTGCAAACTCTCTAAAACAACAGAATGCTCTCTGTTTTTCTGTCTCTCACTTAGCTCACTTCTCTTCTCTAGTGCTCTCTCTAGTGTGTCCTTGCTAGTGCCCTAATGAAGTGAACACATTACATGGGTATTTATACCCTTCACAGCTTGTCTGGTCGAAGGATCAGATAGACTCATCGAAAGATCATCTATCGACCTGAAACACATCGAAGGATCCACATATACCTCGAAGGATGATATCCTTCGAGATATCCTTCGAGCTCATCCATCGAAGGTTTATGTTTCGAGCTCATCGAAGGATATAAACAATCCTTCGATGACACATCCTTCGACCCAGACATATTACAACCAATGTCTAACTGTTTGGCCAAGTCAAACCGAAGGATGGTTGACTTGGTCAAACTTACAGGACTTACAAAGACATCGTTTTGTATCATGACAAAATACAGACAAAGTACAGACACAAGTGCACCAACAAACTCCCCCTTGGCTGTAGCTTTGTCTTGTAGGTCTTTGTCTCGATCTTTGTCTCAATCTTTGTGTCTTCAAGTCTTTGACGTCCTTCCAAGTCTTCAATGTCGGAGGATCTTTAAAGTCTTCACGTCTTGAAAGCAGAAAGTGTACCAACAAACTCCCCGTTTCATGTAGGAAGTGTGTTGACAAGCTCCCCCTTAACATAAGCTCTCCCTTGAGTTATGCTCGTGAATGTTTTGATCTTTATAACTTGAGATCCTTGAGGTATTGATGATGGTCAGCGGCAACTCGATCATCTTCATCATTTGAGTGCCTTTACGTCATGTCTTCATTCCAAAGCTTGTCATCGACCATGTTCTCCTTGCCTTTAGAATCTGCACATGCAAGAAATCTAAACGCGTAATGAGAACAACTGCTTGGAATATAGTTAACACAAACAAATGACACACGTATGACCATGTCATAATCAAACACCGTCCGACAGTTTGAAAGTTTAAAATACTTTATCCATTTCAAATTTTAACTTTCAACACTTTGCAAATTTCGACCGTTTATGAAGATTTAGTCATTTCGGTTTTCAATCAGGTTTCAGGTAATGAAGACTCGAGCTCCAACATCGTACGATCGAAAATAAAATAGAAATAAAATCTTTTTGGCTTTTAGAAAGTTTATATTAAAACAAACCTCAAATCTTTTTGGAATTTTTGAATATTTCAAATGTAAAGACTGAAAGCAGTAAATAAATATATACAAAGATGCAGAAACTGAAAGCATTAAATAAATATTTACAGACAATCTTTTTGCGAGTTTCGATGGTAAGAGAATCATATCAGTGTACGGTCATATCAAAACGCTCTTGTTGTTCTTTTAGTTAACATTAAGATAAGCATCCTATAACGATTATCGGTATTGTTGTCCACTTAAGCTCAACTTTTCATTTGTAATCATGGCGAGGGGATACGTTAAGGTATGATTTATACTTACCGACCGGTGTTCATCCACATCACGACACATTCCCGTATCAAGGTATGCACGAGGGTTCATCTTACCGGTGAGTATACCGATTATCATCTGTTTGACCGTATATGATGTGAGATTCTCACTTATTTTGATTTGAAAACAAGCCCTATGTGATAGAATCACTTATTGATGAGGAACTTGATTTTCGATGCATGAAGGCACAGGAGCAAGTCCGTGAACAGGTCAGTACTTTCGTACAGCAGAGAGACGAACTTGACTCCCGGATAAATGTGATATATTATCACTTATTTTGTGGGACATGTGATTGTTTATCACTTATTGAGGTCGAATGCAATATGTACACGTATGTATGGTATCATGGAAGATCTAGACTTGCGTCCCCGTTATTTTTCGGAAAAAGATACAACCATGATACCCAGATGATAAGCAGCATAAAGACCGAATATCTCAGAACCTCGGCAATCACTCAAACGAAATTTTGGTACCAAGACCATATGCCAATGAATGGTTCCCACCCAGTCTTCAGTCGATTTAAGTTTATATCACCCTGCACACTTTAAAATGATTGTGAGCCTACCGATACATCTTATATAGAGCTGCTTATCATTTTTCATTTAAGGTTTAAAGAGGTTTAGACAGACCACTGATGTACTATCATTTTCTCTTTTGCTCGCCAGGAAACTCATTTTTGTTTTTCTATTGTTTTTGTGTTTTTGAAATTTTTCAATGTTTTTGGATTTTCAAATTTTGATTTACTCCCCCTAAAATCAATAAACTAAGACAAATTAAAAACACAAAGGTATTTACAAAGATGATTTTCCGATGTTGGTATTACTCTTGCTTGACCTTTATGCCGTTTACCAATAATAAATAGTCAAATCTTGATTTGTCAAATGCTTTGGTAAAAAGGTCGGCACGTTGGTCATCGGTGTGGACGTAAGCGACATCGATTAGCCTTTTCTCAAAGCAATCACGTATGAAGTGATACTTAATTTCGATGTGCTTAGTCTTTGAATGCTGCACAGGATTTCTAGTGATCTGTAATGCAGCAGAATTATCAACGTAAATAGGAGTAGTTAGGAATTCAAAACCGTAGTCTCGCATTTGTTGTTGGATCCATAGGACTTGGGAGCAACAACTTGAGGCAGCAATGTATTCAGCTTCGCATGTTGATGTAGCTACACAGGTCTGCTTCTTGCACTGCCATGTGACTAGGCGATTTCCCAAAAACTGACATCCAGCCGTTGTGGATTTGCCGTCGATTTTGCATCCGCCAAAATCAGAATCACTGAATGCGATCAAGTCAAAGTTATTATCCCTAGGGTACCATAGACCGGTGTCAGGGTAACCCTTCAAATAACGAAAAATCCTTTTTACAGCTGCAAGATGTGAGGCCTTCGGGTTGACTTGATATCTGGCAAGCAGGCACGTTGGGTACATTATATCTGGTCTTGATGCTGTGAGGTACATAAGAGATCCGATCATCGCGCGGTAGTATGAGGGGCTAACAGCTTCACCCTTCAAGTCTGGAGTAATTCCGTGATTTTGCGGCAATGGGGTACCGATGGGCGTTGCATCAGACATCTGGAACCGGCTCAAGATGTCACCAACATATTTAGTCTGATGGATGAATATCCCAGACTCAGTTTGTTGTACTTGTAGGCCCAAAAAGAAAGTCATTTCCCCCATAGCACTCATCTCGAATTTATCCTGCATGATGCGCTCGAAATTCCTACACAAAACATCATTAGTAGAACCAAAAATAATATCATCAACGTATACCTGAACCAGTAGAAGATTTCCATCTTGTTCTTTGATGAAAAGAGTACAATCGATAAGACCTCTGCGAAATCCATTCTCCAGCAAATAATTAGATAAGGTTGCGTACCAAGCTCGCGGTGCTTGATGAAGACCATAGAGAGCTTTGTTGAGCAACCAAACCCGATCGGGATGGATAGGATCTTCAAAACCTGGAGGCTGTTCGACGTACACCTCTTCTTCCACCACACCATGTAAGAATACACTTTTCACGTCCATCTGGTATACCTTGAAACCTTTGAATGAGGCATAAGCCAGAAAGATCCGAATTGCTTCTAGACGTGCAACAGGTGCATACACTTCGTTGTAGTCGATCCCTTCTATCTGACGAAAACCTTGAACGACTAGCCTTGCTTTGTTTCGAATAACGATTCCACGGTCATCCTTTTTGCATTTAAAAACCCAACGGGTACCAATCTTCTTGTAACCAGCAGGTTTCTCTACGAGTTTCCAGACACCAAGCTTCTGGAATTGTTGCAGTTCTTCCTGCATTGCTTCAACCCAAGAGTTATCTTTCAAAGCTTCTTTCCAAGTTCTTGGCTCTTCCTGTGAGACATAACACGCGAAAGACCAATCATTTTGTTGACCAGATTCTCTAATCGCCGCATACAGGCCTGCATTGTTGTTGTTTCGCAACATGTTTCTTGTTTGAACGCCACTTTGTACATTTCCGATGATGTTTTGTTGAGGATGGGTATTATGAATCCTTGTTTCTGGATTTTCTTGAACTGAAATATTTTTACCCAAATTGTTGAGATTGAGATCAACAACCAATTCAATACCCGGAATTGACGAAGAGGATGATGCAGTAGCTTCAGCTGTTCTAGGGACGACCACTGGAGGTGTACCCTCTGAAGTACCATGAACTGCTATTATCGGAGCTTCTTGATCTGCATCAAGAAATTCATCATCCTCTGAAGATTCGTTCAATTCGTTAGCATCGTGAAAATCCTCATTGTCGAGAGCATTATTGTTCACCGAAGATGGTTCTTGATTGACAATAATTGGACGAACCAACGGTGAATCTGTTGCATTGTCACTCTCGAAAAACATCCTTGCAGCAGCATTTTCTTCAACTGCTTCAATATTGATCGAATTGAAAAAGTCATCGTACTCAAACATCCAAGGCTGACCAGGACATTTGACTGGTAAAGTGTTCCTTTGTACTCTGACTTCAGACCATTCCTCGACCCTTTTAGTCTCTAGATTCCAGACTCTTAAGTTTGGGGTGGAATACCTAAGAAAGTATCCTTCAATTGCTTTAGCCCCATACTTTCCATTAGGATCGATTATTGTGCACGGAGCTCCAAACGGTTCAAGATATGACAAATCTGGTTTCCGTTTGTTAATAAGCTCAAAGCAGGTCTTGTTGTGCCTTTTGACTGTAAGGACTCGGTTCAACGTATAACATGCAGAGGCCACAGCTTCAGTCCAGAATGGAATCGGCAATTGTGACTCTACCAACATAGTCCTAGCAGTCTCGATCAATGTGCGATTTTTACGTTCCGCGACGCCATTCTGTTGAGGAGTATAAGCTGCACTAAATTCGTGAAGAATACCTTTTGAAGTGCAAAACTCCGCCATGGCATGATTTTTGAATTCAGTACCATTGTCGCTACGTATCCGCCTAACCTTCAACTTATATAGATTCTCAATCTGAATGATCAAGTTTTTGATAATACCGAAGGTTTCACTCTTGTGTGCCATGAACGCCACCCAAGAAAATCTTGAATAATCATCAGTTATCACGAGGCAGTATTGATCATTCCTAATACTTTTGTGCTTGACAGGACCGAACAAATCCATGTGCAATCGTTCAAGAGGAACAGCCACCGTGTTGATCTTCTTTGTAGGGTGTCGCTTCTTCGTTTGTTTTCCTTTCTGGCACGAGACACAGATGTCTTGAAGATGGAAGTTTTTAAGAGGAACACCATTCACAAATTCATTTGATACCAAATGATTCATTTTGCGTAAGTGAATGTGACCCATTCGTCTGTGCCAAGAGATTGAGTCTTTTTCTGTGGCTTTGGAAACGAAACAAGTTGCTTGTGCAGACGTTGTGATAGCTTGGCTCATATCAAGGACGTACAAGTCATTTATCCTTGGAGCCGACAAGAGAATCCATTCTTTCGGAATTTTGAAGCCGGGTTTCAGCACATAACATCCATTTGCATCAAAGTGTACTGAGAACTGCTTATCACAAATTTGAGAAACACTAAGAAGATTGTGATCAAGTTGTTGTACGAAGTTGATCTTATCAAAGCTAACAACCCCGTTGGAAATCATTCCTTCACCCGTAATATATCCGCCTTTATCTCCAGCAAAAGCAACATAACCTCCTCTAATAGATTTAACGTCGTAGAGAAGCTTCATGTCGCCTGTCATGTGCCTGGATGCCCCACTATCAACAATCCAATGACTACTGATAGTTCCTCCTGGAACACCCTGCACATGAACTCACATAATTAGTTGGAGATGGGGACCCAAGCCATTGTGGTCTTGGGTCTTCCATTTTCATCAACAACAATAACTTCTATTCTTTGATGATTCATAAATTGTGATGGTCCCCCTGAATTTGTGGTCAATTTAGGTTTCTATGTCTGTTGAGTTTTACCAGTTTGATTGTTTAACAATTTAACTTCGTGATTGTTTGAAGTTTTTGAAAATTTTGAGTTTTCTGGCTTAACTGAAACAGATTGTTTTTTAACCACATCAGTTTTAAGTGCCTTTTCAATCACCTTGACTTGTTGGCGTTTCTGTTTCTTTTCCCTTTCTCTTACAAGTCGGGGATCTTGTTTTACAGAAACAGATCGCTTTTGGTGATTTCGTTCACGGGGATCATCTTCTTTGGCTTTTAATTTATGAAGATACGGACAGTTTCGAATTATGTGTCCAATTGTACCACATTCAAAACATGATCTTCGTTCTACAAACCCCGAAGTATCATGTGATCGTCTTGCCGATGATGATGATGAACTTTGTGATCTCGAGGTACTAGGTTTCGAACAACTTGGTTCATTCCTTTTCATCACTGTTGCTTTCTTGACAAAATCTAAGTTAGATTGATTTTCAAAATTTTCGATTTTGTCCGTTCCCTTTGATTTCACAAAGTTCACATTCTTGTTCTTCTTCTTATTCGGCTTCCTTTGACCTTGAGCCGGTAATTTTCCTTTTGGTTTAGTATGATTTTGCTGTTTTTTCACTGTTGGTAATTTCTGATTTCCATATTGTTTTCGAACTTCAGCCTTTGGAATAGGAGGACACTGTGTAACTGTAACATGTGATCCTGTCTTTCCCAAAAACTTACTTGTTGAATTTTCAAAGACTTTACTGATTAATGATTGATTAACATTCTTAATAGGAAAATCTTTGTCTGAATAAATTTTATTATCACCAACAAGAGTATACAGCAAATCCACACTCTCCGACTCTTGTGCAGATGTGGACTCGGTCGGAACAGTCTTAGCAGGTTTTGCGGGAGGATCACATAGAATATGATTCTCAAGAGGTATGTCCTCTTCTTTGATTACCGCATCAGACTTTTCCGAATCAGTATCATCAGATTCATCATCAGAAGAATCAGTATCCTCAAGTACAACAACTGGAGGAACCTGATTCTGTTCAGCAGAAGACACACTTGTATCTGCAGACACATCTGAATCTGATGATACTTCTTTCTTGTATCCGAGTCCTGTAGCAAATTCATTAACATCTAGAGGAACAGATGGTTCAAAGAAAGTTCTATCCTCCTCGTCAGGCATGGCATCATAATTGTGTCTCACAGGTGGTGGACATTTCTTGTATCCAATGCATGTGACATCCCGTTTCTCTTTCTGTACGTCAATGATGTGATCCAACACATAGCTAGAGCTCAAATAACTGTCTAGCTTAAGTTGGATCGCCTCACTTTCAGTTTTGACACAAGCCATTTCCTTTTGCATTACCTCAAGACGAGTTATATACAAATTAATGTCAGTTTGTTTTCTGGAAACCATTTTAGTTAACTCGGTTTTATCTTTCTTTAATTTTTCAATTACCGATTTAAACTCCTTTTCATGGTTTTCATAAAACATGTTGGCTTCAGTGCACTTTGAAAGATCAACGGTCAATTTCTGATTGTGAATGAATGTCACATCATATTTCTCTTGCAAAGCCTCGTGTTTGCTTTGCAATTCACACCACTTATCATTCAATGAAACATGTTTGTCTTGCAAGTCAAACAAACTAGCTTGTAAATCATCATGTTTGCCTTGCAACTCAGACATGTTTGCCTCTAAATCAGCACATTTAACACACAAACTATCACAGTTATCACAACTAATAGAAGTGGGTTCATCGACACATACCTGACTTGATGAACTGTCGACATTAGCCATAAAGGCTGAATGGAGAGAAGACGAAGAATAAGCAGCTTGATCCACCAAAATAGATCTTCTATCAGTTCCTGCTGCAGCTTCTCCCAAAAGCTCATCAATATTTGCATCGACTGACGCACTTGATGTGTCATGTTCCTGATCATTCCCTGAACTCGAGGACTCTTCATCTGAACTTCCACTGTAACCAGAGCTGTCTTCATCTTCAGAAGATTCATCACCATTGGTGGAAGATTCTCCACCACTGGCGTGTTTAAGATCCTTGACAACTTCAGCAAAACAAGCTGTTCCATCTGGAG
This sequence comes from Helianthus tuberosus, assembly GCA_030545235.1. Taxonomy (NCBI): domain Eukaryota; kingdom Viridiplantae; phylum Streptophyta; class Magnoliopsida; order Asterales; family Asteraceae; genus Helianthus; species Helianthus tuberosus. The sequence continues at coordinate 48,820 of JARYGA010031956.1, forward strand.
CATCATTTCCCAACTGAATTGACCAATCACAACCCTCATCTACTTGAACCACAAGTGCCTGGTTGGCATTAGATGGTCCTGCTTGACTCTGGTTGTTGACAGGCACCAATGTGCGCTCATTGTTCCTTACTTGGTTCTGATTTGCCCTGTTGCCTTGACCTCTGAAAGGATTTTGGTTTCCATGTTGAGATGGCCTCGTACATTCACGTTTGAAATGACCACGTTCACCACAATTGAAGCACTTAACAGCCTGCTTATCAAACCCATACTTGGTGTCTTTCTTGCTTTCCAAGCTGGTTCTGCCAGTTCTTTCCATGAAATCCTTTGCTCGCCTAACAGCACTGGCAAAGGCCCACTTGATGTCCATCATCTCCATCTCCTCTTTATCGATCTGCTGATAGTCTTCTTGTGTCAGATTAATGTTGCCAATCTGACCTTCCACTAATCCACAGTATGCGCTCACCAAAGTGTTTAGCAGCTCCATGTGTTCCTTTGCTACTTCCACACTGACTTTAGAAAAGCTTGAGGTGTCGAGCCGTACTGTATTTGGCTTTGATTGTTGACCAGCAGATGATGTGCTTCCATAACACGCTTGCTGTTGAGGAGGAAGTGGATTCCCATACATGTCTGTTGGTCCGGTAGATTGAGGAGGAAGTGGATTCCCATACATGTCTGTTGGTCCGGTAGATCGAACAGGTAATGGATTTCCGAACATATCAGTTGCTCTGATAGGTCGTTGGCTTTGCTGTTGTGGTACTGGTTGAGGAACTGGTTCAAGCGGATTTCCATACATGTCTGTTTTTGGAGGGACCGGAACTTGGATGGTATTGCCATACATGTCAGTGCTAGACACAAACGCTGTTTGAATTGGAGCGTGTGAAGAAGGTTTTGTAGAAGTGCTAGAAGTTCCATAATACATTTCAGGATTTTGTGGCATGGGAACTCTTTTTGCCTTGAGAGTTTCTTCCTGATTCTTGTTTTCCAGGAGTTGAACAAAGTCGTTGAAGCTTGTTGTAGCTAAAGTGCCATTGTACTTCATGATTTCCAAGAAAGTATTCCATTGAGGTGGCAACGCATCTGCAAACTTTTTCACAATCTCTGCTGAAGCTGTAACAACCTCAAAATTTGCCAATTCAGTCAGCAAATGATTAAATCGACTTGTCAAATCTCCTAAAGATTCATTCTCCATACAAGTAAAACCATCAAACTCTTTCTTTAGCAGGTCTCTTCTCAATTGACGGGTCGCTTCATTTCCTACGCCCCTTGTCTTCAATGCGTCCCACAACCTCTTCGTTGTCTTGTAACTGACAAATTGATGATAAATATCTTTACTTAACGCCTGAGTAAGAATGGCATAAGCCTTCTTTTCCAGATCATAGACCTTCTTCTGATCTTCCGTAAGATCTGCAAACGTAGCAGCAGATGATGCGGCAACCTCTATTGTTTGATCGAAATCTGTGATGAACCGCAACCACAATTCTGTATTTTGACCAAGGACATATGTATGAAATCTGTCAATCCATCCTGGATATTCGTATAAGTGCATCAACTTTGGAGGCCGATTCAAACTTCCGGTTTCGCTCTCGCTTAAGAGAATGCTTTGAATACTTGGAGTTTGATTTGATACGAATGCCCATTGACCGGTAGAGATAGCATTAGCTTGCGAAGATGAATCCGGAGTCGGAGTACCAAAATACATCTCTGTATTTACCGGTCTACCCCATCTTGGATTCATTTTTTATCAAGAAAAATAATACCTGAAAATCACAAACTTGTTAAACATAAACAGACTAAGGATCGAAGGATCAAGACTTGTTCGAAGGATCAACAGTGTTCGAAAGATCACTGTTGAATTTCAAACAATGATTTCGAAAGATTCTCCAATCGAAGGATCCTTATCTTTCGAAAAAGAACTGCAGATCGATAGATGTATGCTTCGAAAGGATTCCTTGGATCGAAGGATAAGTCACAGACTTCGAAGGATGTTCGAAGGATGATTATCTATCGAACCTCCTTTGATCGAAAGACGATCTTTCGACTTCGAAGGATATCCTTCGATCTGCACTGACACAGTTGACAAGAGAAGTGACAGGTTGGTGAAAAAGGTGATGGGTTGGTGAAATCTTTCGGCAGAAAGTATGGTCAGACCATAATTTTATCAAACCAAGAAATTTGAACAATAAAATATGATAAAAAACGAAGGTTCTTATCCAGAAACCGGTCACCGGAGTAAGCCGGAATTTGGCCGGAGATGACCAAAATTCTTAAAAACACGTTTTTAAGTTACCCAAACCGTCCTTTAACACATGCAGTAAGTTTAGACCACGTTTTAACGACAAGAAATGCGAGAAAAACAGTAAAAACGGGTGCAAAACCAAGTGAGTTTTTGTCCAAAACACTCCAAAGTCTTGTATAAACTCGGTTTTTAACAAGGAAAAGAGCCACGGCTCTGATACCACTTGTAGGTCCCTCGGAGGATGAGGTCAAACCTTAACCTTGTTATGTCTAACACACTAGCGAGTGCGGAATCCAAGCTAGCATGCAAACCGGAGTTTAGAACAAGCACAAACACAACACACAATCTTCACCGATTAACACCACTTGTATTAATACGAATGAAAGGTTCGGTTACAAAGCAATGTTTACAAATGTGTTTTGCAAACTCTCTAAAACAACAGAATGCTCTCTGTTTTTCTGTCTCTCACTTAGCTCACTTCTCTTCTCTAGTGCTCTCTCTAGTGTGTCCTTGCTAGTGCCCTAATGAAGTGAACACATTACATGGGTATTTATACCCTTCACAGCTTGTCTGGTCGAAGGATCAGATAGACTCATCGAAAGATCATCTATCGACCTGAAACACATCGAAGGATCCACATATACCTCGAAGGATGATATCCTTCGAGATATCCTTCGAGCTCATCCATCGAAGGTTTATGTTTCGAGCTCATCGAAGGATATAAACAATCCTTCGATGACACATCCTTCGACCCAGACATATTACAACCAATGTCTAACTGTTTGGCCAAGTCAAACCGGAGGATGGTTGACTTGGTCAAACTTACAGGACTTACAAAGACATCGTTTTGTATCATGACAAAATACAGACAAAGTACAGACACAAGTGCACCAACATTCTCATTATTTGAGCTTGATGCACATACTAGAGGTTTATCCAAGATTGGGATATGGCATCTACATTAAACCGGTTAGTAGCTCATTTTTTTATTTATATCTTTTATCTTTTTTTGAGGGTTTAGATGATATATATAACTCTCTGTTTTGAAGGTAGAAGAAATCTCTATTGCTGGCGGTTTTGATGCTTTGAACATATTACATGTGTAGGTGTAAATAGGATATATCTATTTTTATTTTGCATGATTAGGTGAAGGAATTTGAAGGCGGTTGGAAAGGTGAGAACGAAGAATATTCAAAGAATTAGTGGAGTGGAGTATTGTTCTTCGAAACTCTATATGAAATGTGTAAGGATGTTTAACAGACGATTCGAGAAGGATCGTTCAGTAAGTTGACGTTTGATATCATGCTCGCTTGGGAATCGTCTATGTCAACTGATGAACAATCTCATACGGTAGAAGCTGATTGTTTTTTTGTTTATGTTATGTGGTATGGAGAAATTGAATGTTATATTAGGAGTATGCGAACTGAACATAGATTGTTTAGGTCTAAACCCGAATTCTAAAAGCGATTAAGAGTTGATTACAAATTTACAATTGTTATAAGAGGAATGTGTAGTAGATACAGATGTCTAGGTGGATGATTTGACATGAAGTTTTCGTTTAGGTTTAAGGCGATTGAAAAATGAACTAAGCAAGGCCTATACAGTTATGTAACGTGTGAATATGTTAGCATTGCTGAATGCTTATTGTTCAATTCGACTAGGTTACACTTCTAAGAAAGAGTTTTAGATGAAGGAATGTTATCTCATGAATATGGAAATTTAACATAAATCATTTTGGTCCAAAACTGATTTCTGAAAGAGATGCACAACTGAATACAAATTTGCGGTTTTCATAAGATGAAGGTACACTAGATACAAATTTACGATTTTCCTCAAAACTCTTTAATAAAAACTATTTTAAGTTCATATGATGGTGTTTTGAGATGTACCTAGCTATATAAACATTTTCGTAATCAAAAAGGGTTTTTGGTTATTATTATTAATGTGTTCGTTCAGTTGGTGTTGCATGTAAGTTTTGTTTTGGATGGTACTTTTATATTTTATTAACAATGTTTTCTTTCTCTAGTTTGATATCTATTGTTTATAGGCTGCATGTCGAAGGGGAACAAGGATTCTTTTGGGATAAATGCAAGGAACTCGGGTTGGACCGGGACTCTTGTGTTGAAGATGTGGGAGAAGATGACAATGGTACGTCCCAGTTTTTTTTCTCATCTAGTGAAGTCTGGTTAATATTTTTTTTATCCCATAGTGGTAAAACCTTCCAAACGTAAGTAATTATGTGACCCCTTTTCATGATTAACTGGCTCGTTTGGTAGTGCGTTGGTTTTTTTTTTCGTGTGGGTGTTATATGGGGTTTTTTTGTTCAAATGTAATTGATTTATAGAAATTTAGCATTCTAATGTTTGGTACTATGCATGAAAATATGGAGATTGATTCAGCACGTTGTGAGAAGGTTTTTGACACATAGCAATATAATTATAGGGGATTTTATTTTGGTTTAATTGGGTTATCATGGGCCCAACTTATGTTTATGTTCTTTTACATCTTTATAATGATGAGTTATGGTGAAGATCGTTATTAAATTCTGAGATTGGCGTACTTAAACTATAACATGAATTTTATTAAGATGATGAAATAGTGTTAGAAGTTGATTTAGTTATTCAAGGCTTTTAAAATCATTACCATATTTGTAATTCTGAATGTGAAAAGTTGCCTAAAGGTGATTGCTTGCCTAGTTTATACTCTGATGTGTTTTATGATATTCCAGGTTATAGATTATGTCATTGTGAGTGAAGAACCTTGGCTGAAGGCATTATTGGCCTTCTAACCACATATATTGCCATCAACATGTAAGTGTTAGTTCTAATTATGACCAATAAAATCCTTATAACATGCTATATCAGAGGCGTGTGTTGTATATGTTCTTTGTATTACTACTTTTTTAAATAATAGTCTGGCCATATATGCAATTTACCTTTATTTCCCTTCTTTTGAATGCGGTATATGCAATTTACCTTTATTTCCCTTCTTTTGAATGCAGTATAGGTATTATGTCATCGGAAGGATTTTTCCATGTTTAGATTGGAGTCAAAATAAAACATGTTATCCGATTGTCCAATTCGATAAAATACTGCACTGATTGATCATTTTTCTTTGTTAATTTATGTAATAAATAATCTCAATCGTAAGGTCTTGAAATGGGTATAAACTATTATTACAGAAGATTCATTTTTTAAATAATATGATTTTGATAAAACCATATGTTTGGCTCCTTTTGACCCGTTAATGAGGTCGAAGAGTATTTCCCTTTGGCATTAACTCAAGCCGGAAGAAAGAAAAGAAATGCGTACCAACAGTGGCGGATCTAGAACAAAATTACAGGGGTAACGTTTAATTTTTTTTGCCGTACTTTCATACAATGCAAACAATTTTTTTTATCGTACTTTCATTGTTTGCCGTACTTTCATACAATGCAAACAAGTTTTTTTATCGTACTTTCATACAATGTAAAAAGAAAATTCTCAAATTTGAAAAGAAAATTCTCTTGCATATCATTATTAGCAATATTTGGAGTTGAACCCATATCATCATTGTCTATCGCTATATAATATTTTCTTTGATCCAATTGAGGTTGAATCGGGTCGGATCACATTGTTATAAGCACTACCACTATATCTAACTTCAAAACTCGATTACATGGAAAAATCAAATAATATAAAAAAGAAATTCAATCAAACTATCAAGCTTTTAGAGGCTAAAGGAGCAGCAAATGTAACGACAATCGGTCAGGATTTATGCAACATCTTTTAAAGACCTATAACAAACTTAAAAAAATGTGGGCTTTTATGATTTAAAATTTTAAACGACTATATATCTGTTGATATGGTAAAACTAACACAAACCATGATGATTACATTATACTTCACCAAAATATTATGTAATATTGTGATTGTAAAATATATAATCATTTCCACATATGCTTGTTTTTCAAATTTCCATATATGTTTGGTGGTAAAATATGTAATCATTTCTTTTACGTATATATTCATAAAATAAATAGATTATAAAACTAGGAATTAAAATATATAATCATTTCTTTTACGTATATATTCATAAAATAAATAGATTATAAAACTAGGAATTAGGAAATGAAATTATATATGTACACCTTTATTCCCATATACACTTGATCTTATTTCCATATACTTTTAGTGATCGACTTTTCAAATTTATGTTCAATATACCAATCCTTTCACGCGGAATCACTCTACTTACCTAAGAGAACTATATATTTTTAGTGACTGACTTTCCATATTTACTTGATCTTATTTCCATATATTTTACAATCATTTTTTAATTACTCTCTCAATTTTGTCTGTTCTTATTCCTTATTTTGAGTCTGTTTTGTAAAATCACAAGTGTATATCAAGATTCACACTCAATTTCTGGATACTTTATTGATGAACAAAAGCTGCTATAAAAAGCATAACAGACACGATCATGAGCACCAACGTTCTCCTTAATACTCGCAACAAACAGACCCATGACTCCACGAACTAATGACTCCGTAAACCCTAGCGAAAAGACTGGAAAGACACGAACAAACAAACAAACAGACTACTTGCATGGGCCATAAACTGGACTCATGCTAGACTCACACATGGGCTTATAAGCCCATTATTACACAGACCCAAAGCTAATAAACCTTCCCTTAAACTGAAGATGGACACACTTCAGTTTACTTCTTCAATCCTGCGAACTCCTAGCATGTTCCTCATCTTCTCGAATTCCTCCAGCTTCACTGGTTTGGTCATAACATCAGCAACTTGATCCTCAGAATAAGAAAACACCAGTTTGATCTTATCTTGATTCACTAATTGCCTCAAGTAATGATAACGAACATCAATGTGCTTGGTTCTCTTATGCATTACTGGATTCTTAGATAACTTTATAGTCGAATTGTTGTCATATATTATTTCAACAACAATCACTCCTAGTCTACCTCCTGTAGTTATGTGTATTCAATTGTAGATATGTACTGTTATTGACTTTCCTTTTTCTTTGGTTTGTAATATTGTATATAATAGAAATATATCTCTCTAAATCAATCAGAGAGAATTCCATTATCACATGGTATTAGCCTAACTTTGATCCTCTCCATTCTTCCCTTCTTCTTCTCAATGTCGATACCTTCATCCTCCTCAGCCACCTCCTCTGAAACCTCCCTCCTTATGGCAACCATCCTTCACATGCTTACCATTAAGCTTTCCTCTACCAACTATCTTTATTGGCACAATCAGATTACTCCCCTTCTTGCCAATCAAAAACTTCTCGGCTATGTTGATGGTTCCATCCCTCAACCACCTAAAACCATAACCATAGACTCAAAAGAACAACCCAATCCTGCTCATGCCGAATGGTTCCTTCGTGACCAACAGGCTGTCCTCATTCTTAATTCCTCTTTAACCGAGGAGGACGTGGCCGAAATCCTTGGCCTTCCTACGTCTCGTCAGATCTGGACCGCTCTCGAGGCGGCTTATAGCAATGCTTCTTTAGAACAGATGCATCTCTTGTGTGATAATCTCCGCCAATTAACCCGTGGATCATCCACTGTTGCTGAATTTGGTCGCAAATTCAAGGCTGTTTGCGACCAGCTTTCCGCCATTGGTCATCCGGTTAGTGATACCGACAAAACCCATTGGTTTTTGTGTGGTCTCGGTCCTACGTTTGAGAGCTGGTCTACGGCTATTCGTACCAATCAGGACTCTCTCTCATTCCGAGACCTTCTCACTAAGGCTGAAAGTCAGGAGCAATTTCTCAACACCTTACATCCTCCCGCACCCGCTCATGTCGCCTTTGCTGCCCATCACCAGAACTCTTGTTCTCGTGGCTCATCTTCAAACAGGTCTCCAAATCATTCCAACAACCCCTCCATTCGGTCATCAAATGGGTCACGCAGACCACCCCACTGTCAACTATGCCGTACTAACGGTCACTTCGCCAACAAGTGTCCGAAGCTCTCGTCTTTTATGGCCGCAGCTTCTAGCGATGATGGTCTTGCTCGTGCCTTCCACGCTCAATGTCATGTATCTACTGAAGGCCCCGACGGGACTGCAGATACTGGGGCCGATAGCCACATGACCGACGACACTGGTAAACTCCATTCTTCTTCGCCTTATACTGGTTCCTCTTCTGTCTTTTTTGGTAATGGGGATTCACTTCCTATAACTCATAAAGGACATGTTTCAATTAATAAAAATGTGTCTCTGAATGATGTCTTGGTGGTCCCATCCATCACCAAGAATTTACTTTCAATTAGCAAGTTGACTAGGGATTATCCCATTGATGTTCTATTCTCAGATACATTTTTTGTTATTCAGGACCGGAAAACAAGCCAGCCTCTCGCTCAAGGTCGATGTGAGAACGGTCTTTACGTGCTCCGGGATAAATCCTTTGATTTTGTTGCTTCTGTTTCTTCGAATAAAGCCTCATGTGAGTTGTGGCACAATCGTTTAGGGCATGTTTCCTATGACATTATTTCCGTTTTAAAGAAACATGGTTGTTTAACATTTACTTCTATTTTGCCCAAACCTAATGTTTGTTCGCCTTGTCAACTTGCTAAGGCCCGTAAATTACCATTTAATTTAAATGACAAACGTGCTTCTCACCCTCTTGATCTCGTTCACTGTGACTTATGGGGACCGTCGCCTATCACAAGTAAAGATGGATACAAATATTACGTTGTGTTTGTGGATGATTATTCACGTTTTTCATGGCTATATCCGCTTAAAACAAAACCTGAATTTTACTCCATATTGCAAACTTTTTTGCGTCTTCTACAAACACAATTCTCACGAAAAGTTAAAGTCTTTCAAAGTGATGGTGGTACGGAGTTCGTTAATCAATATGTACGCAAGATCTTTGATGATAATGGCACGTTTCATCGCTTCTCTTGCCCGTACACCGCACCACAAAATGGCCGAGCCGAACGAAAACATCGGCATATCGTCGAAACGGGTTTAGCCATGCTCTTCCATGCTCGCATTCCCGCCACCCATTGGGTCGATGCGTTTAGTACAGCCACATACATCATTAATCGTTTACCCACCAAAGTTCTAAACGATAAATCTCCATTTGAGATGCTCTTTTCCACTAAACCCGTCTACACAAACCTCCGTGTTTTTGGGTGTTGTGTTTATCCATACTTACGCGACTATGCTCCTCATAAACTTGCACCTCGTAGTATACCTTGTATTTTCATGGGCTATGCCCCACAATACAAAGGCTACAAGTGTTTTGATCCAGCATCTTCCCGTATGTACGTCACGCGTCATGCTCGCTTTGACGAGTCCTTTTTTCCATACAACAGTGAGTCCTCTCATACCAATTTGGCCAATCTTTTTTTATCAACTTTTCATGAACCCATCACCTTTTCTCACTCTAACCCACTTCCAACAACTAAAAAATCCTCATCCAAAGTCAACCTTAAACCTGCCCCACCATGTTCTTTATGCAAAAATGATGCTTCCACCATTTCGCCACCCACTGTTGTCCACCATAACACTGACCCACCATCACCGGTTGCACCCTCACCATTCAACCCCGACCGACCCTCGCCCGCCACCTCGCCTGACTCATCTCCATCCCCTCCGCCTCTTGTTGCCACCTAACCCTTTGCAGCATCGTCTCACCCAATGGTGACCCGCTCTCAGGTTGGCACTTTCAAACAAAATCCAAAACACACTTCATACCTTGCCCAAGCCATGCACTCATGTCTCCATGCAGCCCTGTTAACTGCTAATGACCCTAAGGTTATAAAAGTGCTTCTAAATATGCTCATTGGATGGATGCCATGAAATCCGAACTTCAAGCTCTTCGTCGAAATCGTACGTGGTCTCTTGTCCCACGTCCTCACTCCACCAATGTTGTTGGTTCAAAATGGGTATACCGAACCAAATACCATTCCGATGGTTCGTTGGACCGTCACAAAGCCCGCCTTGTGGCTCAAGGCTTCACGCAAATACCGGGTCTTGACTTCACTCATACCTTTAGCCCAGTTGTAAAGGCCTCCACCATTCGCATTGTCCTTTCCTTAGCCGTCATTAACGGTTGGTCTCTTCACCAACTCGATATGAATAATGCCTTTCTCAACGGCTCTCTCTCCGAAACCGTTTACATGGAGAAACCACCAGGTTTCGTTGATCCGAAATTTCCAACTCATGTTAGCAAACTTAATAAGGCTCTCTATGGCCTTAAGCAAGCCCCTTGTGCTTGGTTCCATAGACTTAGCTCCTTTTTGTCATTCGGCTTTTCATGTAGCCGTGTCGATCCGTCCCTTTTTGTGTTCACCAAGGTGACTCTTTCATGTACCTGCTTGTTTATGTAGACGATCTCATTCTTACGGGAAACAAACCTTCTCTACTTTCTATGTTCACGAGTCGTCTTCATCAAGAGTTTGCCATCAAAGACCTTGGCTCCTTGAACTATTTCCTTGGTCTTGAGGTTATCCAATCCGGCTCGACCCTTTTTCTCACTCAAACAAAATATGCTAACGACATCATCACCCGTGCCGGTTTATGCCATGCTAAGCCTGCTCCTACTCCATTATCGACCTCCGATACCTTCACTTCGGATGGCACTCCGTACTCCGATCCCACTTTCTACCGCTCCATTTTTTGAGCCCTTCAATATTTAACCATCACTAGACCCGACTTAGCCTATGCCGTCAACCAAGCATGTCAACACTTACATGCTCCGACAGAAAAACATTTCCACTTGGTTAAGCGAATTCTCCGATATGTTAAAGGTACTATATCTCATGGTCTCATGTTTACTCGTCCTTCGTCATCAGCTATTTTGGGGTACTCGGATGCGGACTGGGCAAGATGTATTGAGACTCGGAGGTCCACATATGGTTATTCGATTTTTCTAGGTGGCAACTTAGTGTCTTGGAGCGCCAAGAAACAACCGACGATTTCCCGGTCTAGTTGTGAGTCGGAGTATCGGGCCATGGCAAACGCAGCAGCTGAGATTGTCTGGATAACTCATGTCACACCCCCAAAATACCACACGCGGAAACCTCTGCGAGGCGTGTGACGTACCAGGATCCAAGCCACCAATCACATTGAATTCTTAGATAGGTTTAAATAAAACTTTCATTCGTTAATATAAAGAGTTACAAACGTTACATATCATTCATCATATACAGCGGAAGCATATCTCATTTGTTAAGTGTATCATAAACCATTAAGCTCGTATTGAGATTCCAAGTATAACGACCCATGACCACTCCAGCTTCCAGATAGCAAGTTCCACAAGATATAACCCTATAGACCTGCAAGCATGCAGACAAGTGTGTCAGACGACGCTGGTGAGTTCAAAGTTTTGATTACCGAGTTTAGTTATCAGTCACAGGTGTAAAACAGTTTAACAAGATGATTTGATGATTTGATGTTTCGTTGTTTTGATGTTGTTATTACTCGATTACCGAATAGCTACAAGATATGTGATTGCCCAACCCCAATGTCTCTATCAAAACTGTCACACCCCGACCACGTAGAACATACAAAACGTGGCGGAAACATCGAGGCGTGTTGCAACAGAATTAATGTTTCATAACCATGGATACCAAAAAGTGTTTCGTTTTATTAAACATTGAATAATTACATCGTCTGGAAATCTAAATACACAAATTAAACATAGTCTATCATTGTTATTGAGTCACTAAGGCCTTGTCCAGTCCTATGTGAGCATGCATCTTATCAATCGATATTATTCAACAATACCTGAAACATATGTGAAAACGAGGTCAGCAAAGAAATGCTGGCGAGTACATAGGTTTTGTAGGAGTGTCGAAATCATGGCTAGTTTAGATGTTGCAATACTTTATTAAAAACCTTGTTTTGAAAAAGATATGATATTGCAACTTAATTAACCAACTCAAATCAAGCAGGTTATAGTTTATAAAACCTCGTAGCCATGACTCTTAACTCAAAAACATTTGTTTTAGTAAATCATTTGAAAAATAATAAGTTTAGATGATATGTATAAATAAGATAATAATGCATGATTAAATGAATAACCATGTAAAATGAGTTTGTATAAGATAAGTTGTTTGTAAATAAATGTCTTGTGAAAAGTATGTTATTTGTATAAAATGTTCTATGTCTCAAACTGAAATGATTCAAATAACGCTACGACATGTAATACTATACAAACACTTATATATAGGAAGTACCAGCGGCGTATCCACCATGCTTGTATCATATTACACACGCATCGCTACTTAATCACTTACTCAAACCAAACCACCAAATGTAAACCATGAAATGCGTAACCAAAATGATATGTATGGCTAGTGAAATGCATCAGCTAAACCATAAGTGAAACGCACAAAACAAAGTATTGAAGTAAAACTTGGTTTAAATCAATACTATGTTTCGTGAAAATGCATGATCAAATGTAAATCATGTATAAATGTTTACCCAATCGTTACAACCCATCGTTTACCCAATCGTTAAAACATCGTGTGAAAACCAATCGTAAATCGTCTAATTCGTTTTAGGTCGTGAAACTACTTAAATGGTCGTCTCGCTAATAACATTCAAACCTTCTTGACTCGAATTAATAAACCCTTACCAAAGGATAAATTAACACCTCGTCGCTTCTCGGTTTCGTCGCTTCTCGTTTTCGTCGCTTCTCGTTTTCGTATTAACAAACCTCCATAGGGTAAGTTAACACTTACAGATTCAGTCGCTACCCACAACACCCACACATAACTACGGGTGCAGTAACTAACGGGATTTGTCAGATCCTATGGTACCATAACCTAATACTGGTCGGCTTGATCATTGCTAATGAATGTCATTTGTTATGTACTACAACCAACAAGTTTGTTCACTTTCTGAAATCGTTATTAGTTTTGTATAAATCGTTTTTGAAACTATTGTTATAACCTTGAAAACATTTAGCACATATGAGTCACCCCAAAACAGTTGAAAACAGTAAAAGAGGGGAAAAATGTACTCGCCTGAGAATGCTTGGAGGTCTTGAACAACAACCAAACAAAGCTAAAGGGAGCACGGAATCAGTCGGCAATCTAAAACTATATAAATAAACCGGACTTAAATCGGGAGATCGGATAGGATGAGGCTTGGTAAACCAAATGAGTGTTGGAACTCATATGATATGGTTTAGCAAGGCCTACATACTACATGAAACCTAACCTAAGTGCTTTCGACCCATCGCGACCCATTAAGGTAGCTTATGCTACTTTAACGCGTCGTGCGCGTGAAACGCGTTCAGATCGTCTAACTAGTCCTATGACAAGTGTTATATGCCTAAACATGTTACATAATCAGTTATGTGACAAAAGTTTAGGTTACATATGCTTAATTACCAATTATGCATGAAAAGGGGTATTCTGGTAATTTACCTAAGGCATATAAACTACCTATCATACAACTACTTAAACGATGTGACCATAAGGTATAACCTCGGAAGGTTATTCCCTACCTACTATGGTCACCTAATGTGTTTGGTCGGATCCTAATGATCGACCAAATGGGTCGAGTTCGAAGGTATAGGCGATTTATTAGATCGCCTACCCTACGACTCTAGACAACGTGGTAATCAGTGGGCATAGTCCCAAGGGACTATGACCAACGTGATTACACTCACGTTGCGAAGTTCAAACGAACTTCGCATTGACCATTACTGGTCAACGCTGAAAGTCAAACAAAGTTTGACTTTCGGACTCGAAAAGCAATAAAATAAGGAAAAGAACGAAAGAATACTAACCCAGGGTCCCCGAATGCTAATCCCGATCCAAGAACTCAGGTATGAAACAATGGTTTCAACTTAGAGCTCTCAAATCAGAATTCTTGTAAGTTTTAAAGCATATGGGGGTGGGGTATTTATAGTATTTGGTCCACCGATAAGATCGTTTCAAGGAAACCGTGCCTTAATCGTAACCGTACAAGTGTCGGGACCTTATGGTGACTAAAATTCCATCCTTATCTTATGACTAGATAATTAGGAACATGTGGTTGTGGGTTAAACTGCTGCAAACGGGCTGTTTGGTACTCTGCATCTGGTCTGCAGACCCCTAGCGCACCGCTACGCTAAATGTGTAGCGCACCGCTAGGCCTAAGTTTGGTAGATTTACACTTTTGGTCCCTGAACTGTATTTAGGCCATTTTCGACACGTTTAAGGCCCGTTAACCCCATTTCAAAGCTCTAAAATGAAGTTAAAGTATAGGGAACTTAAAATATGTTCAAAAATATGATGGATGTCGGTTCGTTTGGCCGTACGAACGCGATGTTCGGTTAATTACGACGGAATGCGCATAAGCGCGAAAAACGAACCAAATGACGCGACGAATGGATATTTCTTATGGCGAACACTAAAATAAAATATTTTAGTGCTTACATAAATTTTTGGATGTCCGAATGTATTCAGAACTTAAGTTATGCGCGAAAATGCAAACTTGTGCACTTTTTGACACTTTTAGTCCCTGAATGACACAAAAGTTTATTTTAGCATACCGAACACCTCAAAGCCTATTTCTAAGCTATGTAAAGGATATTTATGGTATGTTTAACTTATGGTCATGTTCCGGAATGTCTGTTACAGTTCAAATTGGCATACTTTCGCAGTTTGTCAACTTTAGTCCCTGTAAGCGATTAAACTTTGATTTCACCACACCAAACCTTCCAAAACTTATTTCTAAGTTATGTAAAGGTTATTTAAGGTATGTTAAGCCTATGTCACTATTCCGTAGTGTTTGTTGCATTAAACTGGTTATATTTACGCATCAATGCGCGTATAACCTTCTAGAAAGCGATTTAGAGTTTGAAATCGAACAAGAGTTGATATGTGTAAACGATACACATATTTTTACAAATCCCAAGTATGAAATACAATATTTCATTGGTTTGGCATTTGTTTGATGGCCGTGGAGGCACAGGTGTTACAGTCTCCCCTACTTTAGGAAATTTCGTCCCGAAATTTATTTAGAGGAAACTTGTGAGAGTTTGAAAACATGGAGTTGAAAAGATAAGACAACGCTGGTTAGGGTTCTGAACTTCTAGTAACTTTAATAACATCATAATTGCAATGTAAGAGGGATACTTATATACAAGTATATAAAGCGTCATTGGTGCGTCCACCGTACCTCCATTACATCGTTCTTATTTTGTTATTGTTGTCACTATCGGTTCTTACACATGCTAAATCTTACTGTGGTTTCTGCATATGGAATTTCATAATTATGTAGGCCTCCATAATTAGACAATTCCTTGCACAGTTCACACAGTCTATTTTATAATGCGTAGGGTAAAACCAAATGAACAATCCTGTGATGAGCGTGACTTAGACCGCCATAGAGTCCTTTAGACTAAATCAATAAATGATTTAAATAGACTATCAAGGAGTCTGTTCAGCTACATCACTAGATGTCATTCTTTAACCAGATTGTGAATCAATCTTTTTTGACTAGATCACTAAAAGGATCTCTTATGAATCATGGAGTGGTACCATATAATCCCAAAGGGTCTTTAACTACAACGTAGAAGCCCATTAAGGATTTAAGGTAGTACCTTTTGAATATCCTACTATGAATCCCTTATATATAGATATAAAAGATTCTATGAGGATTTTGAAAGTCGGATCACACAAAAACATAGAGGAGAACACATAAACACATAACCACATAATTGTTCGTTAATTTGTCTTGTAAATTGCGTACATGCATTTAAAGCACACTAGGAATCCATTCCGTGGATTTTATTTGGTACTTTAAACGTTATCAAGAATCCAACTATAAAGATAGAAAGATTCAAAAAGAAAATTCGATTTCGATTACTAGGAACCGAAGTGTTCGAATTAAGGTACATAAGGAATCTAATTAAGGACTCTGATTTGAATGATAATCATCCACAAGGATCTAATTGTAAAGATAAAAAGATCCCATATGAATTTTAGAAGTTGAAGATGCTTTGAAACCTTGCACTGGATGTGCTTAGGTCAAAACATGATGTAAAATGCTTATGAAGTTGAGATGCTTGATATGTCAAGGCGACATATGAAGCAGAATTTTGAAAGTTAAGGCAATGTATGAGGAAAATATTTTTGAAAACTATGCATGGGGTTCTTTTAAGAAAAATGTGTTTAACGTTTTTGAAACCTTATATATAATACTTTTGAAATCATAAAGTAGGTGTATTAGATAGATATATTTACAAAAATGTTTTAAAATCATGCGAGATGAATTTTGAAATTATGTATAAGGTTTTTGAAAGACATGAATGATGCTTTTCGAAATCATGCACTTGATAAGAAAATGTATTGTGTTAATATTGTCTTCAGACTATATGAAATATTTTGAAATTTGAAAGGTTGGTTTTGATAACATGGCCAATGTTTTTGAAATAACATAGACAATGTATCTAGAAAAAATGTTTTCAAACTATATGAAAATGTTTTGAGATCATGAAGATTGTTTTGAAATACTTGTACTGTGTATGTTGAAAAATCAAAACGTAATGGGCATGAGATTTGAAAATACCCTTAGTTATTTAACCAAGGATTTCAAAGGCACCGATGTGCAGAAGCATGATTACTCATAATGTCACTTTATTTTCTGTACTTCGTATCTTAGAATGAAACGAGTACTTAAAGTTTTCGAAGGAATCATGAGCGATCATTTGAAAGAGAGAATCACAAGAGTAGTTTGTAAGGAACATAGTTCCTTGATGTAGGTATCATAGGAAAAGCCATACACACCTAGCAGGGGGTTGAACTGGTTGGTTGGGGACTGCTTTACCATTGTGAGCGACCATGGCGAAGTTCTGAGAAGCCTTTCGCTTCTTTGACTTCTTAGGGGATCGTTCATCCATGGTCTTTGATTCCTCGATTGGTTTATTGGCTGATGGTGTTGTCGCCTGACTAGGTCCTGCCTGTCTTGGTGACTCTCGAGTGGCTTCATCCTGGAGATGATACATGGCAGTAGCTAATTCAATAGTCTTCAGGACTACTTCGCCTATTCGCTGAGCGAATTTGGCTGCTTGCTCAGATATCTGGGCGTCATCGTGATGAAGAGACATTCTTGAAGAAAAAGAAAGGCGTAGGGAGAAACAGGTGAAAGATTATTGGACAATCAATACCGAATGGTAACGGATGAAAATTTTGATCATTTGTTTGTTACCTAAGGCAAACAAATGAGATGGTGACAAATCAAAGTAAATGGGTTTTATTAATGTATCACTGAAGACATGCTCGCCTATAAGTGAACACTCATCCCAAGAATTCCCAGGTAAGCACAACTGGTCTCGCGTCTGATGAGATGTATACGAAGTGCTTGCCTAGACAGAAAACCCAGAATACAGGCATTCACCCTTCCAGTTTGCACGTGTTCACATTATTTAAAACCCAAAACCTTGACGAGATTTTTAAAACTCAAAGGGGTTCAAAACCATATAATAGAGAGTTCAAAACCTAGTAATCAATCATCCTAGAACAGATGATTAGTTTTCAAAGCGGTTTTGAAATTTATGTTCTTGTTGTGGTCGTCGCCTAAGGATAGGCGACGGTATTGTTTTATGACTAAACGCAAGTAAACTCGCGTTAGGGTCCTAAGAAGGTTATAGACTAGGTCAAAGCATTACTAATTACTAATAACCTAATTCCCTATAACCATTGGCTCTGATACCATCTTTTCTGTCACACCCCGACCACGTAGAACATACAAAACGTGGCGGAAACATCGAGGCGTGTTGCAACAGAATTAATGTTTCATAACCATGGATACCAAAAAGTGTTTCGTTTTATTAAACATTGAATAATTACATCGTCTGGAAATCTAAATACACAAATTAAACATAGTCTATCATTGTTATTGAGTCACTAAGGCCTTGTCCAGTCCTATGTGAGCATGCATCTTATCAATCGATATTATTCAACAATACCTGAAACATATGTGAAAACGAGGTCAGCAAAGAAATGCTGGCGAGTACATAGGTTTTGTAGGAGTGTCGAAATCATGGCTAGTTTAGATGTTGCAATACTTTATTAAAAACCTTGTTTTGAAAAAGATATGATATTGCAACTTAATTAACCAACTCAAATCAAGCAGGTTATAGTTTATAAAACCTCGTAGCCATGACTCTTAACTCAAAAACATTTGTTTTAGTAAATCATTTGAAAAATAATAAGTTTAGATGATATGTATAAATAAGATAATAATGCATGATTAAATGAATAACCATGTAAAATGAGTTTGTATAAGATAAGTTGTTTGTAAATAAATGTCTTGTGAAAAGTATGTTATTTGTATAAAATGTTCTATGTCTCAAACTGAAATGATTCAAATAACGCTACGACATGTAATACTATACAAACACTTATATATAGGAAGTACCAGCGGCGTATCCACCATGCTTGTATCATATTACACACGCATCGCTACTTAATCACTTACTCAAACCAAACCACCAAATGTAAACCATGAAATGCGTAACCAAAATGATATGTATGGCTAGTGAAATGCATCAGCTAAACCATAAGTGAAACGCACAAAACAAAGTATTGAAGTAAAACTTGGTTTAAATCAATACTATGTTTCGTGAAAATGCATGATCAAATGTAAATCATGTATAAATGTTTACCCAATCGTTACAACCCATCGTTTACCCAATCGTTAAAACATCGTGTGAAAACCAATCGTAAATCGTCTAATTCGTTTTAGGTCGTGAAACTACTTAAATGGTCGTCTCGCTAATAACATTCAAACCTTCTTGACTCGAATTAATAAACCCTTACCAAAGGATAAATTAACACCTCGTCGCTTCTCGGTTTCGTCGCTTCTCGTTTTCGTCGCTTCTCGTTTTCGTATTAACAAACCTCCATAGGGTAAGTTAACACTTACAGATTCAGTCGCTACCCACAACACCCACACATAACTACGGGTGCAGTAACTAACGGGATTTGTCAGATCCTATGGTACCATAACCTAATACTGGTCGGCTTGATCATTGCTAATGAATGTCATTTGTTATGTACTACAACCAACAAGTTTGTTCACTTTCTGAAATCGTTATTAGTTTTGTATAAATCGTTTTTGAAACTATTGTTATAACCTTGAAAACATTTAGCACATATGAGTCACCCCAAAACAGTTGAAAACAGTAAAAGAGGGGAAAAATGTACTCGCCTGAGAATGCTTGGAGGTCTTGAACAACAACCAAACAAAGCTAAAGGGAGCACGGAATCAGTCGGCAATCTAAAACTATATAAATAAACCGGACTTAAATCGGGAGATCGGATAGGATGAGGCTTGGTAAACCAAATGAGTGTTGGAACTCATATGATATGGTTTAGCAAGGCCTACATACTACATGAAACCTAACCTAAGTGCTTTCGACCCATCGCGACCCATTAAGGTAGCTTATGCTACTTTAACGCGTCGTGCGCGTGAAACGCGTTCAGACCGTCTAACTAGTCCTATGACAAGTGTTATATGCCTAAACATGTTACATAATCAGTTATGTGACAAAAGTTTAGGTTACATATGCTTAATTACCAATTATGCATGAAAAGGGGTATTCTGGTAATTTACCTAAGGCATATAAACTACCTATCATACAACTACTTAAACGATGTGACCATAAGGTATAACCTCGGAAGGTTATTCCCTACCTACTATGGTCACCTAATGTGTTTGGTCGGATCCTAATGATCGACCAAATGGGTCGAGTTCGAAGGTATAGGCGATTTATTAGATCGCCTACCCTACGACTCTAGACAACGTGGTAATCAGTGGGCATAGTCCCAAGGGACTATGACCAACGTGATTACACTCACGTTGCGAAGTTCAAACGAACTTCGCATTGACCATTACTGGTCAACGCTGAAAGTCAAACAAAGTTTGACTTTCGGACTCGAAAAGCAATAAAATAAGGAAAAGAACGAAAGAATACTAACCCAGGGTCCCCGAATGCTAATCCCGATCCAAGAACTCAGGTATGAAACAATGGTTTCAACTTAGAGCTCTCAAATCAGAATTCTTGTAAGTTTTAAAGCATATGGGGGTGGGGTATTTATAGTATTTGGTCCACCGTTAAGATCGTTTCAAGGAAACCGTGCCTTAATCGTAACCGTACAAGTGTCGGGACCTTATGGTGACTAAAATTCCATCCTTATCTTATGACTAGATAATTAGGAACATGTGGTTGTGGGTTAAACTGCTGCAAACAGGCTGTTTGGTACTCTGCATCTGGTCTGCAGACCCCTAGCGCACCGCTACGCTAAATGTGTAGCGCACCGCTAGGCCTAAGTTTGGTAGATTTACACTTTTGGTCCCTGAACTGTATTTAGGCCATTTTCGACACGTTTAAGGCCCGTTAACCCCATTTCAAAGCTCTAAAATGAAGTTAAAGTATAGGGAACTTAAAATATGTTCAAAAATATGATGGATGTCGGTTCGTTTGGCCGTACGAACGCGATGTTCGGTTAATTACGACGGAATGCGCATAAGCGCGAAAAACGAACCAAATGACGCGACGAATGGATATTTCTTATGGCGAACACTAAAATAAAATATTTTAGTGCTTACATAAATTTTTGGATGTCCGAATGTATTCAGAACTTAAGTTATGCGCGAAAATGCAAACTTGTGCACTTTTTGACACTTTTAGTCCCTGAATGACACAAAAGTTTATTTTAGCATACCGAACACCTCAAAGCCTATTTCTAAGCTATGTAAAGGATATTTATGGTATGTTTAACTTATGGTCATGTTCCGGAATGTCTGTTACAGTTCAAATTGGCATACTTTCGCAGTTTGTCAACTTTAGTCCCTGTAAGCGATTAAACTTTGATTTCACCACACCAAACCTTCCAAAACTTATTTCTAAGTTATGTAAAGGTTATTTAAGGTATGTTAAGCCTATGTCACTATTCCGGAGTGTTTGTTGCATTAAACTGGTTATATTTACGCATCAATGCGCGTATAACCTTCTAGAAAGCGATTTAGAGTTTGAAATCGAACAAGAGTTGATATGTGTAAACGATACACATATTTTTACAAATCCCAAGTATGAAATACAATATTTCATTGGTTTGGCATTTGTTTGATGGCCGTGGAGGCACAGGTGTTACAAAAACATTGGTCATGCTTTAAGGAAATTAGTTCACGACCGTCCTCCCCGGTACGGTGTGAGGGTGCCAAACCTAATAGCGCTATCAACTAATAACCTCGTTGCCTCCTCGGCAACTGTCGGTAGATGTAAGGGGTCTTACGAGATAGATACTGAGTACAATAACAAACATCCCAATAAACACGCGTTCCTCCCCGGAACGTTACCCGATATCCCTCCCCGGGATGCATGCTTGAGAAAAGCAGTGAACTCACCTCGGTTTGCTCGGTATGATTAACTACTTGTTCACAAATAATTCAGTCAAGCCTATAGTATGCATGTATACACAATCAGCTTATGTTCGCATTGTTTTCGCGTAGGTTGTAATCATAAAATGCATGAAAGGTAGAGATCGCATAACAGTTATATAACTCATTCATATTCACAGTCTACATGTATGTTCCATAACCATGTTTATCAGTTAAGTGAAAAACTAAATCATGTTATCCACCTATAAGCAAGCATCATCAACAGTAGCTAAGATAATATAACCAATTATAAATAAGATAATATAACAATTAATAACATACACACGGTATCCTAAAACATATCAACGTACTGTTGATTCATTAAATACATCTCAATATATTGAGCAACACTAAACTACATAGTTATTGGACCTTTAAACATCAGCACATGGGCCGCAATTTGACCAAACTATTCAACCCACTTAGATGGATTATTTTTGGACCCAGGCTTTTAATTGATTTACAATAGGCTGCCAATACTTTTGCACATAAAATCATGAGTCAACTTTTTATCCGTAGTCAAGCTAAATTAAGTGAATCACAGCAACATAATCATTCTACCCTTACATCTAGTGGTGTACAAATCGGGTTTTCGGGTAGGATCGGGTTCGGGTAGGATCGGGTTTCGGGTAGGATCGGGTTCGGGTAGGATCGGGTTTTTTTAAAAACCGGGTCGGGTCCGGGTCCGGGTTTTCTACCAAAAATGTATACCCTATATACCCGGGTCCGGGTAGGGTTCGGGTCGGGTTTTATAAAACCCGGGTATTATAATACCCTATTTCCGGGTTCGGGTCCGGTTCGGGTATTCATCGGGTAGGGTTCGGGTATGCACCGGGTTGAGAAAAAACCCGCACCGGGTATTAAAAAACCCGCATCGGGTTGGGAAAAAACCGCATCGGGTAGAGCGGTTGCGGTTGTGGCTAGACATGCTCAAATCGGTTTTTTTTACTAACCTAAACCGGTTAACCGGTTGGGACTGTTATTGGGCCAAAAAAACAAAACCGGTTACGGTTAATAACCGACCGGTTAATAACCGGTTATTAACCCCGAACATCAAGACCCAGTAATAACCGACCGGTTATGAAAAACCGGTTAACTTGTGAACCGGTTAATAAAAACCAGTTTTTTCGGTTATTTTACAAAACATGCAGAATTTTATAAAAACATGCAGAAATTAAAAAAAAGGCTGCAGAATCATATACAAAACATGCAGAATTTTATAAAAACATGCAGAATCATTTAAAAACATGCAGAATTATATAAAAACATGCAGAATTATGTAAAAACATGCAGAATTATATTAAAACTGCAGAATTTTATAAAAAATGCTGCAGAATTTTATAAAAACATGCAGAATTTTGTAAAATCATAAGAACTAGAAGTCTTATTGCATACATAATTAAACAAGATTACATCAAAATCGGGTTTTTTTAAACCGGGTTTCGGGTATAAACCGGGTTTCGGGTATAAACCGGTTCCGGGTTCGGGTTCGGGTATTTATAAAACCGGGTTTCGGGTATAAACCGGGTATAAAAAAACCGGTTCCGGGTTCGGGTTTTAGATCAAATATGCATACCCGGTCCCTACCCTACGGGTAGGGTCGGGTTCGGGTTCGGGTATTAAAAACCCGGGTTTTATAATACCCGGTTCCGGGTTTTTTTTTCGGGTCCGGGTCCGGGTTCGGGTTTTTTGTATACCACTACTTACATCATAATACAATCTGGATATTTTGAACATCACAAGCCGTAGGGTGCTGGCCCAAAACAAATATATATGCGGCCCAAACCGTGTGTATGTGCGGCCCAGATGCTGTACGATTGACCTACTTGATTCCTTTCAATGAATTCTCATATCACTCCCCACTAATTTCAATCAACATGGTCACATAATGGGTAACAGTTAATAATCCAATTATTCATTCACATGGGTAATGATAATATTTCACATGCACTCCCCTTTCTATTGGACCTCCTTAATGTAGTGGATCTGACAAACATTACTACAAGTTTATCAACACATGGAAACCATCAATCGTATGTCATGCCATGTGAACCGAAAATCATTATTCTAATTAATGTTAATGTTGAATTAAGCATCTACATCTTCATTGTTAAAGTTAAACATGCAACACATAAGCCTTAATATCCATCCTAACATTTAAATTATATTTGGAGCTGAGTGTCATGGTCGTATTCGCGTGTTCAAAACTGTTCGGTCATATAAAGAGTTACAAACGTTACATATCATTCATCATAGACAGCGGAAGCATATCTCATTTGTTAAGTGTATCATAAACCATTAAGCTCGTATTGAGATTCCAAGTATAACGACCCATGACCACTCCAGCCTTCCAGATAGCAAGTTCCACAAGATATAACCCTATAGACCTGCAAGCATGCAGACAAGTGTGTCAGACGACGCTGGTGAGTTCAAAGTTTTGATTACCGAGTTTAGTTATCAGTCACAGGTGTAAAACAGTTTAACAAGATGATTTGATGATTTGATGTTTCGTTGTTTTGATGTTGTTATTACTCGATTACCGAATAGCTACAAGATATGTGATTGCCCAACCCCAATGTCTCTATCAAAACATTGGTCATGCTTTAAGGAAATTAGTTCACGACCGTCCTCCCCGGTACGGTGTGAGGGTGCCAAACCTAATAGCGCTATCAACTAATAACCTCGTTGCCTCCTCGGCAACTGTCGGTAGATGTAAGGGGTCTTACGAGATAGATACTGAGTACAATAACAAACATCCCAATAAACACGCGTTCCTCCCCGGAACGTTACCCGATATCCCTCCCCGGGATGCATGCTTGAGAAAAGCAGTGAACTCACCTCGGTTTGCTCGGTATGATTAACTACTTGTTCACAAATAATTCAGTCAAGCCTATAGTATGCATGTATACACAATCAGCTTATGTTCGCATTGTTTTCGCGTAGGTTGTAATCATAAAATGCATGAAAGGTAGAGATCGCATAACAGTTATATAACTCATTCATATTCACAGTCTACATGTATGTTCCATAACCATGTTTATCAGTTAAGTGAAAAACTAAATCATGTTATCCACCTATAAGCAAGCATCATCAACAGTAGCTAAGATAATATAACCAATTATAAATAAGATAATATAACAATTAATAACATACACACGGTATCCTAAAACATATCAACGTACTGTTGATTCATTAAATACATCTCAATATATTGAGCAACACTAAACTACATAGTTATTGGACCTTTAAACATCAGCACATGGGCCGCAATTTGACCAAACTATTCAACCCACTTAGATGGATTATTTTTGGACCCAGGCTTTTAATTGATTTACAATAGGCTGCCAATACTTTTGCACATAAAATCATGAGTCAACTTTTTATCCGTAGTCAAGCTAAATTAAGTGAATCACAGCAACATAATCATTCTACCCTTACATCTAGTGGTGTACAAATCGGGTTTTCGGGTAGGATCGGGTTCGGGTAGGATCGGGTTTCGGGTAGGATCGGGTTCGGGTAGGATCGGGTTTTTTTAAAAACCGGGTCGGGTCCGGGTCCGGGTTTTCTACCAAAAATGTATACCCTATATACCCGGGTCCGGGTAGGGTTCGGGTCGGGTTTTATAAAACCCGGGTATTATAATACCCTATTTCCGGGTTCGGGTATTCATCGGGTAGGGTTCGGGTATGCACCGGGTTGAGAAAAAACCCGCACCGGGTATTAAAAAACCCGCATCGGGTTGGGAAAAAACCGCATCGGGTAGAGCGGTTGCGGTTGTGGCTAGACATGCTCAAATCGGTTTTTTTTACTAACCTAAACCGGTTAACCGGTTGGGACTGTTATTGGGCCAAAAAAACAAAACCGGTTACGGTTAATAACCGACCGGTTAATAACCGGTTATTAACCCCGAACATCAAGACCCAGTAATAACCGACCGGTTATGAAAAACCGGTTAACTTGTGAACCGGTTAATAAAAACCAGTTTTTTCGGTTATTTTACAAAACATGCAGAATTTTATAAAAACATGCAGAAATTAAAAAAAAGGCTGCAGAATCATATACAAAACATGCAGAATTTTATAAAAACATGCAGAATCATTTAAAAACATGCAGAATTATATAAAAACATGCAGAATTATGTAAAAACATGCAGAATTATATTAAAACTGCAGAATTTTATAAAAAATGCTGCAGAATTTTATAAAAACATGCAGAATTTTGTAAAATCATAAGAACTAGAAGTCTTATTGCATACATAATTAAACAAGATTACATCAAAATCGGGTTTTTTTAAACCGGGTTTCGGGTATAAACCGGGTTTCGGGTATAAACCGGTTCCGGGTTCGGGTTCGGGTATTTATAAAACCGGGTTTCGGGTATAAACCGGGTATAAAAAAACCGGTTCCGGGTTCGGGTTTTAGATCAAATATGCATACCCGGTCCCTACCCTACGGGTAGGGTCGGGTTCGGGTATTAAAAACCCGGGTTTTATAATACCCGGTTCCGGGTTTTTTTTTCGGGTCCGGGTCCGGGTTCGGGTTTTTTGTATACCACTACTTACATCATAATACAATCTGGATATTTTGAACATCACAAGCCGTAGGGTGCTGGCCCAAAACAAATATATATGCGGCCCAAACCGTGTGTATGTGCGGCCCAGATGCTGTACGATTGACCTACTTGATTCCTTTCAATGAATTCTCATATCACTCCCCACTAATTTCAATCAACATGGTCACATAATGGGTAACAGTTAATAATCCAATTATTCATTCACATGGGTAATGATAATATTTCACATGCACTCCCCTTTCTATTGGACCTCCTTAATGTAGTGGATCTGACAAACATTACTACAAGTTTATCAACACATGGAAACCATCAATCGTATGTCATGCCATGTGAACCGAAAATCATTATTCTAATTAATGTTAATGTTGAATTAAGCATCTACATCTTCATTGTTAAAGTTAAACATGCAACACATAAGCCTTAATATCCATCCTAACATTTAAATTATATTTGCAACCGTTCGATCCACATCAATCATTCTTTCATATGAGATTCATTAGTGTTATTACTAACATGCAATACTACGTGTCAATTAATCATACAAGAACCTAACCTAACTTCTCACATCTACAAAACATACATGTCATCTTTGTTAACTACGAATACACATAACCACCATCACCAAATACAAATTAGCATAAATACAAAGCTACTAACCACAAGTTCGATCAAATCAGATGATGTCTCGAGAAGGGGGTGGGGTCTCCTGCCGCATGATCTAGGGAAGAGGTATGGGAATGATTAGGGTTTAATTAATTTGTGATAACATGAAGGATGCATGGAGGCCAGCCCATAAAACGCCGGAACAATAGTGGGCCAAACCCACTTACATTGCATTTTTGTTTAATACTGTTTTGGGTATTTTGGGGCTCTTAAATCGCTGGTCCAAGTGCAACTAATACAACAGGGTGGGCCGGATTGGTTAGGACAAGCAGGTTGGGCCAAGTTTGCTTCAAGTGAGGGATTGGGCCGAGTGTAATTAAAACTGATAACGGCCCAATTAGATTAGCTCTCTAGATTAATTAATCGACACATAAACGCACGCTACCGGTTTCTTGTAGTTAATCAGTCTAACACATATGAACATACCCAATCACGTTTTACATTTAGCTACTGTATTACATACACGGGTGTTTAATAAATTTTCATCATGCGAGGAATATGAAAGAGAAATAATAAGAAACAGGATTACGTGCCCTAGAGACGCTGACCTAGAAAGTTCGGGTTGTCACAACTCACCTTTTGAAGGAACTTCATGCTCTCCCTCCTTCACGTCCGACTCTTTTATGTGACAACCGAAGCGCCTTATTCATGAGTCAAAATCCGGTGTCTCACAAACGAGCCAAGCATATTGACTTAGATTATCTTTTTGTTCGTGAGTTGGTTATGCCAGGGAGATTGCATACTCAGTTTGTTCCTGCCAAGCTTCAACTTGCGGACATTTTTACTAAGAGCCTGCCACGCCCACAGTTTGAACATTTTCGGGATTTACTTCGAGTTTGTCCGCCGACGTTTCGCTTGCATGGGGATGAAAGATAATATTGGCAACTTCAACAATCACTCCTAGTCTACCTCCTGTAGTTATGTGTATTCAATTGTAGATATGTACCGTTATTGACTTTCCTTTTTCTTTGGTTTGTAATATTGTATATAATAGAAATATATCTCTCTAAATCAATCAGAGAGAATTCCATTATCACACTTTTCCTATCTTCCGCATCCCTTGCATGGTTGCTATCAGTATAAACCTGCAACTTACCCTTCGGTTCATACAATAAGCCATAATCATACGTACCTTTGATGTATCTTAAAATCCTTTTTCCCAGCTTCAAGTGCTCCTCTCTTGGATCAGACATAAATCTTGAAATAAAACAAACAGCATACATCAAATCCGGACGTGTCACCGTGAGATACATCAAACTTCCCACTAATCTCTTGTACTCGGTTCCATCTACCTCTTTCCCTACACCTGCCTTTGTGACTACAGTACCAGGCATAATCGGATTTCTAACAGGATTACCATCCCACGGATCAAATCGCTTCATAATGTCCTTTGCATACTTCTTTTGGCAAATTCCAATCCCAGCCTCACTTTGAACCACCTCTACTCCCAGGAAGTATCTCATTTTGCCCAAGTCTGTCATTTTAAATTCCTGCATCATGGACCTTTTGAAACTATTGCACATCACCTCATCATTACCAGTATAAATCAGATCATCCACATAAAGGCTAACAACCACAACTTTATTCCACACCTTCTTGATAAACAGCGTGTGATCATAACAGCTCTTCTTGAATCCTTCCTTAAGAAAGAACATCACAATACATTTAAACCAAGCTCTTGGGGCTTGTTTTAAACCGTAAAGAGCTCTTTTGAGTCTATAAACTTTGTTTTCTTCACCGCTCTTGATAAAACCCTTGGGCTGTTCAACAAACACCGTTTCCTCTAATTCTCCATTAAGGAAAGCGCTTTTTACATCGAGCTGATACACCAGCCATCGGTTCTGAGCAGCCACTGCAAGAAGACTACGTATTGTGTCCCAACGAGCAGCAGGGGCATAGACCTCATCGTAGTCTATTCCTTTCCTTTGAGCATATCCTTTCACCACCAAACGCGCTTTAAACTTATCTACTTCTCCATTTTAATTCAATTTCGTTTTCGTTTTGTAAAGCCACTTCACCCTAATCGGTTTGACATCTTTTGGAGCTTCAACCAACTCCCATGTGTTGTTTTCGTCAATGGATTGAATTTCGACCTTCATAGCATGCAACCATTTCTCATCTTTAGGTGCTTCTTCAAAATTAACAGGATCTTCAGAAAAGCTTTACATGACCAATTCCGCTTCATCCTCCGAAAACCCTTCTCCACTCTCGTAATCCTGCAACCGAACAGGTGCAGTAGTTGTTCTAGTTGACCTTCTTACCCCTTTAGTTGATGTATGACCACCACCAACTGTATGCGTGTCATTTTCATCACCTGTTTGGGTGACCGCAGTACCTGCATCTTCACTAATCTCTCCACTCTCAAGGTTATCTGATACACTTTCCTGAGATGGAGTACTTTGCGGTGTTGGATCATGATCACCGTTACTTGATTCTCCATTGTGTACTACTTCACCAGCCATTTCATTGTCTGGTATCACCAGTTCATGTAAGCCAAACTCTTCGATCTTCCAATCCCACTTCTGGTCCTCTTCAAATACTACATCTCTGCTGATCACAATTCTTTGTTGAATTGGATCGTACCTATAAGCTTTGGACTCTTTGCTTATACCCAAAAAGATGCATTTGTGACTCTTATCATCCAGTTTAGTTCGTAACTAAGGTGGAATGAGAACATACCCAATACACCCAAAGATTCTAAAATAGTCCACATTTGGTTTATTCCCAGACCACCTTTCTTCAGGAACTTCATTTTCTAGTGCTGCGGTGACACACCGGTTTAGAACATGACACCCCCACGAGGCTGCCTCAGACCATAACCACTTAGGCAATTCCTTTTCGATTAAAAGACAACGGACCATGTTCATTAAGGTCTTGTTACGCCGTTCTGCCACTCCGTTTTGCTGTGGAGTGTAGGCAGCAGTAAGTTGTCTTTTAATCCCATGAGTTTCACAGAAAACATTAAACTCATTGGAGGTAAATTCTCCACCTCTATCACTTCTTAGGGATTTAATTGTTAACCCGGTTTCATTCTCGACCAAAGCTTTAAATCTCTTAAACATTTCAAAACTCTCACTTTTCTTTGACAAAAAGTACACCCACCCCTTTCTTGTAAAGTCATCAATCAGAACCATAACATACCTTTTGCCACTATGAGAGACTGGGTAATCGACCCGCACAGATCCGTGTGAATCAGCTCCAATTTGTTTGTTGCTCTCCAGCTACTCCTCTTTGGAATGATTTCCCGCTGCTGTTTTCCAGTGTTGCAGACTTCACACACCTCTGATTGCTCTGCAATTTGGGGTAAACCTTCCACTAAGTGACAATTTTGCATAGTTCTTATCGACTTGTAGTTCACGTGTCCAAGTCGCTTGTGCCATATCAAGGAGTTACTTTCTTCATCAATCTTACAACACTTACCAACGGTGGGTTTCACTACGCCATTCACTAGAAATATACGGTTTCGAGTCATCACCGAAGTGGCTAGTAGGCCCCTTTCAGGGTGATAAAGCTTACAGGTTCCTTGCTTGATAATCATAGTCAACCCTTTCTCTTGTAGTTGACCTAGGCTCAATAAGCTGGATGTAAGTTCTGGCACGTAGTAAACTCTAGTGATTACTTGAACCACCCCTTCAATTTCCAGCCTGATGTCACCTATGCCTTTCACTGTCAAACGAAGATCATTCCCCAACTTGACACTGTGATTGAACCCTTCATCTAGTCTTGTGAACCAATCCTTACTTCCTGTCATATGATTTGAACAAGCCAAATCCAAAAACCAAATCCCCTTCTTTGGTTCTTTGGTAACATCGACATGTGCCATAAGAAGTAAGTCTTCACCCTCATCAAACTCAGTGTAGTTCAATGCTTTGCCTCCATTTGGACATTCATACTAAAAGTGCCCAAGTTTATGGCAATTATAGCATACAACCTGTGACTTATCAAAATCCGGGCAAGATCTTCCACGTCCATGCCCTCTTCCTCTACTTGATGTCATTCTCCCTCGTCCTCTTCCACGTCCTCCGCTCGAGTCGTTCTCCGTCTTCAACACCTGATCATCATATGTTTTTCTAGTCAACTTTTGCTCGTGTACCAATAAGGAACTTTGAAGCTCATCAACGGATAAAGCATCAATATCCTTGGATTCCTCAATGGTACAGACGACATAGTTGAAATTCTCTGTGAGGGAACGCAAAATCTTTTAAACGATTTTGACATCTAATAATTCTTCTCCAAAATTCCGCATATTATTTACCACCGTTATGACTCTTCCAACATAATCAGTGACTGTCTCTCCTTCCTTCATTACTAGCAGCTCGAAATCTCTTCTCAACCGTTGCAATTGGGCTCGCTTCACTCGCGCATTCCCCTGATACTTGGTCTTCATTGCCTCCCAAATCTGCTTGGCTGACTCTTTCTGAGTTATCGTTCTCAGAATATGCTTGTCGATCGACTGGTACAAGTAGTTCCGAGCCTTCAAGTCTTTCAACCTCATCACCTCCAAATTAGTTCACTGAGTAGGAGTCAATTGCTCTCCTTCTCTGGGTTCTTTGAAACCGTGGTCGATTGCAACCCAGTACTCCTTCGAGCGTAGCAGAGTTTCCATGACCAAACTCCAATGGTCATAGTCGCCGTCAAAACAAGGAACACTTGGAACTTGAAAATTCGAGGTTTCTTCGGCCATTGTCACACAATGAACACACTTAATTCCTTCCCAGATTGCTCTGATACCACTTGTAAAATCACAAGTGTATATCAAGATTCACACTCAATTTCTGGATACTTTATTGATGAACAAAAGCTGCTATAAATTGCATAACAGACACGATCAGGAGCACCAACGTTCTCCTCAATACTCGCAACAAACAGACCCATGACTCCACGAACTAGTGACTCCGTAAACCCTAGCGAAAAGACTGGAAAGACACAAACAAACAAACACACAAACAGACTACTTGCATGGGCCATAAACTGGACTCATGCTAGACTCACACAGGGGCTTATAAGCCCATTATTACACAGACCCAAAGCTAATATGTTTTGAGTGAAATCATGACCGACGAAAAATAAAAGCTTTGCGGCCCATAACATCAAGCAAACAACCCCATCCCGCGGTTCCCACCTCTGTTCAACCAATAAAAGCATATCAGATCATTGAAAGCAGAATAGGATGGTTGATTGGTCGCTGTGCAGCATGTGGCCTGTGCTTGCTGGTGTCGTTGTGTATTGCTGCTTTGGCTGCTATGCGTATTGTTCTTTTTCTCAAAATTGAACTAGCATTTGGGCTTTGGGCTTAATGAGGGGTATTGTTTTAGATGTTGGGTCTTATTTTGTATTTTAAATGTGGTTTCTTAATAACAGTGAGGAGGGGTAACATAAATTTTTTTAGGGGTTGCGGAATAAAAAAGCGTCAAAATTTGTTCTTTTTTACACTACCGACGAGGAGTTGAGGGGTAGGGGAGGCTACCCCTCCTAACATGGTAAGTCCGCCCCTGCGTACCAACTCATATAACTACTTAGGCCACGGGGTTTAATCTAACATCTAGAGTGTTAACAATGACATGGCATGTTAACTAACATCAAGCAAACAACCCCATCCCGCGGTTCCCACCTCTGTTCAACCAATAAAAGCAGATCAGATCGTTGAAAGCAGAATAGGATGGTTGATTGGTCGCTGTGCAGCATGTGGCCTGTGCTTGCTGGTGTCGTTGTGTATTGCTGCTTTGGCTGCTATGCGTATTGTTCTTTTTCTCAAAATTGAACTAGCATTTGGGCTTTGGGCTTAATGAGGGGTATTGTTTTAGATGTTGGGTCTTATTTTGTATTTTAAATGTGGTTTTTTAATAACAGTGAGGAGGGGTAACATAAATTTTTTTAGGGGTTGCGGAATAAAAAAGCGTCAAAATTTGTTCTTTTTTACACTACCGACGAGGAGTTGAGGGGTAGGGGAGGCTACCCCTCCCAACATGGTAAGTCCGCCCCTGCGTACCAGCTCATATAACTACTTAGGCCATGGGGTTTAATCTAACATCTAGAGTGTTAACAATGACATGGCATGTTAACTAACATTGCAAACCACTTCCTTCTTGTGTTAAGGTGCATTAAATGAGTTATGTGTTAATATGTTAACCCAATGTTAAGAGATTAAATTAATTATTATTTTATTTTTTAGAAAAAAAACTCAATGTTAAAGTGCATTAAATGAGTTATATGTTAACATGTTAAACCATTTTCTTAGAGTGAGACAAAGTGAAATGAAGGAAAAAAGTTGATGTGTCACTTAGGTGGAGTTAAATTAGGTTAAAGTATATCCAAAGGCCTTATAGGACCAGTTGAAAATTATTTCAAAAGTCAATTAATATTACTGGACTATTTTCATTTGTGAAGCCGCGTGTTGGCAATAACCTAGTTATAATAACCATAAATAACAATAAATAATAATAACTAGGATTGCGACCCGCCGCAATGCGGCGGGGATTCTTTAATTATAACTAAGTCAATCTAGGACCCGCACGTTATGTTAAACCTGTCAAACGGGGAAAAAATAGACGATGTAAAAACGTTCACCCACACACGCACGTTGCGTCGTGTTAACTCGCAAAATTTAGAACAAACGTAAAAACGTTAAACCAAAGACGCACGTTGCGATGTGTTAAGTCACAAAATTTAGAACCAAGCATAAAGCGAAAAATTTGCGGAAAATGAAAACTATAAAGGATCAAAGTCGAAAGTAAAAAAAGTTATGAGAATAGTTTACAAAATATAAAAAGTTTTGGGTTAAAAGTAAAAAAAAACAAATAGTTTTGGGTTAAAAGTAATTTATGAAATACTTTTGGGTGAAAAGTAAAAAAAATCAATTTTTTTTGGAAAACCCTCAAAGCCAACGTTACGACAACCATATGCATAACAATTTTTTATTTGAAAACCCCCTAAAGCACACCCCGCGTTGCGGCGGGGCGTAAAACAGTGTGTCAAATAGTACTAATGTCACACAACCATCATCGACCACCAACACTGACTCGACCTAGGATATGCGTGTTGTGACGAACCTGTTAAACATGGAAAAATAGAGGTAAAAACGTTGAACCACACATGCACGTTGCGTCATATTAACTCGAAAAATTTAGAACTATACGTAAAACGAAAATTTGCGAAAGATGAAAAGTATAAGTGACAAAAGTTGCGAAGTTAAATTGCAAATAATGAAAAGTTTTGGGTTAAAGTTAAAAAACAAATTATGTAGGGCTAAAATTGAAAAAGGTTAAAACATTTGGGTTAAAAGTAAAAATCAAGTTTTTTTTTTTTGAAAAACTCACAAAGCACAACTTACAAGTTGTTATGCACAAAAAGTTTGCAAACTTATATAGGTTAATAATAATAATAATAATAATAATAATAATAATAATAATAATAATAATAATAATAATAATAATAATCAAATTCCAAAATAATTAAAAGAGTAAACTGCCATTTTGGTCCCTGTGGTTTGGGCACTTTTGCCATTTTAGTCCAAATCTCAAACTTTTTACATCTGGGTCCCTGTGGTTTGCATTTTGTTTCCATTTTAGTCCAAAACTCAAAATCTCTGATTTTTGACTGTTTTAATGTCCCTTTTTTGTCTTTATCTGAAGGGGTAGTTTGGTCATTTAATTTTCATTAAAGCAATTCATTTATTAAAAAACCCCCAAATATAAAAACCCCTGGATCATCATCATCTTCAACCTCATCATCTTCAACCTGATTTAACCTGTATCCATTCAAAACCCCCTGATTTAACCTGTATCCATTCAAAACCCCCAATCATGGCTGAACAAGAATATGCACCAGAAGGAACCATTCAAAACCCCCAATCTGATTGAAACCCCAATCTAATAATAACCATAAAAGATCTGAAATTTTAAAATCCAACCCCATCTTTAAAACCCCCCAATCTGATTGATCAAAACCATACCGTCATCCACCTCAAAAACTTCTTCTAGATAGAGGGTTTGTGTGCCGGATTTAAGGTTGTAAAAACAAAACAAACTGAGGTGCGGTTGTCGGATTTCAGGTTGCTGAGAGTGGTGGTTGTTGGTTGCGGTGAAGGTTTGTCTTCAACGTATAACCAAACCCAAACCCTAAATCGAAACAGCCGCCACCAAAAAAAACTTATCCTGATAATGAACGGAGATAATGAACGTAGGTCGAAGAAATCGAAGAAGATGAAGGTGGTTCGACGTAGGTGATGACAGTTGAAGTGGTGGCC
Source organism: Helianthus tuberosus (assembly GCA_030545235.1). Classification (NCBI taxonomy): domain Eukaryota; kingdom Viridiplantae; phylum Streptophyta; class Magnoliopsida; order Asterales; family Asteraceae; genus Helianthus; species Helianthus tuberosus. Next base: position 83,939 of record JARYGA010031956.1, read on the forward strand.
GCCGGTGAAGATGACCGGTGTAGCGATGGTTACCGGAGATGGAGGTGGGCGATGACGGTGAACGGCGGTTGTAACACAGGGTGTCGGATAAGATTATGAAGGTGGAGGTGGAGGTGGAGGTCGCCGGAGATGAAGAAGATGAACGGAGATGTGTTCGGAGATGAACGGAGAAGTTGAGTGACGTGAGAGCGATTTTGATGGTTTTTCGGAGGTTGAAGATGTGTTGCAGGTTCCGGTGATTATCAGAGACGATGCTTGTCACCGGTGATGAATGGATGGTTGAACAGTGAACGACGAAGATGGACATAGATGATGATGAATCTGAGAGAGAACATGGTCTTTGTGTGCTGCTGGACTTGAGAAATGTGTGTTAGGGTTTTTCTATCTAGTGACATTAAATAGAAAAAGATTTAAAAAATGACCAAAATGCCCCTGCACTAAAGGACAAAATGATAAGTTTTCAACAATCAAAATAGAGGGTTTTTGGATTTTGGACTAAAATGGCAACAAAATGCAAACCAAAGGGACCCATATGTAAAAAGTTTGAGATTTGGACTAAAATGGCAAAAGTGCACAAACCAAAGGGACCAAAATGGCAGTTTACTCTAATTAAAAAGATCAAACCCCATAGTAAACAGCGACTCTCCGGCAATTTTCGGCTTGGTGATTGATTTTCAGGAAGCTCCGTTGGGGAATCATGGTTGACCGATTGTTGTTATTTTGGTGATGTTCGCATTGGAGAAGATGAATCAGTCTACGGAACTAAACAATGAAAATGAATTCAATTTGTTTGTGTTTGGTGCTCTGCTGTGGATCGTATTTGTTCAATTCCTTGATTTTCATGTAGTATTTACTGACCGGAGAGAGTCTGACCGGAGTTGGGTAATTTATCTTTTCTCTATTTATAAACTATAAGAGTAAAATGTTTATTTTAAAAATATGAAATTTTCTAACAAGGTATGCACTGATGACAAATTGATTATGTCATTGTGATTAGAGAAAATTCAAAACAAAGAAAGTCACTATCATCAAAATTAAAAATTGGTGGAAGTTTTCAAAGGTGGTGACCAAAAGATGAGTCAAGTTTACTATATATCACAACCATCATCCAAATCTCACACCCACATCAATGGAAATTGGTTACATGATACTACTATTCTCATGTGTTTTGTTCTTGCTTCTGTCATCTTGTGCAACAATAGACACCATCTCTACAAATCAAGCTATTAAAGATGGAGACACAATAGTATCAGATGATAAAATGTTTGAACTTGGGTTCTTTAGCCCGGGAAAATCAAAGAATCGGTACGTAGGGATCTGGTACAAGAAAATATCAACGGGTACAGTCGTATGGGTTGCTAACAGGGAGACACCAATCACAGATAAATCAGGCATGCTCGAACTAAGCAGACGTGGAAACCTACTAATTCGCAGCGGTGACAATACAATCATCTGGTCATCGAATTCAACAATATCGACGATCAGTAATAATCCAGTGGTGGTGGTGCAGCTTCTGGATACCGGAAATCTTATTGTGTGGGATAGAAGTACTAAGAACGAACATGTAATCTGGCAAAGCTTTGATCATCCGGGTAACACATTCTTACCAGGCATGAAATTTGGAAAAGATTTAGTAACAGGAATAGAACGAGTTATAATACCATGGAAGAGTGTAGATGATCCTTCACCAGGTGAATATTTATACTATCTAGACACAAATGGATACCCACAAATGTTTGTGAGACAAGGTTCGATCATACGTTGGAGATATGGACCATGGAATGGTCTTAAGTTTCAAGGTTTGGGCATGAAAAACCCAAATCCTATTTACTCTGTTCAATTTGTTTCTAACGAAAAGGAAATATATTACACATATGAAGTTACGAATTCGGTTGTTCAAAGGATCCTTGTGTTGCCAGATGACACCGGTGTGCATTTGCGTTGGATGGATCAAATCCAAGACTGGGCTGTGCATTCTATTGGAGCACTAACAGAGAGTTGTGGTGGTTATGGGCTTTGTGGGCCATACGGAAGCTGCAGTCCTAATAGTTACCCCCCTTGTACTTGTATTGCTGGTTTTAAGCCTCGGGTCCCAGATGAATGGGATAGAGGAATTGGGTCTAGTGGGTGTGAACGTAAACGGGCTTTAGACTGTGGAAGTGGGTCTGGCTTTAAAAGAATTTCAGGAGTTATATTTCCAGACACACGCCGTTCATGGTATAATCATAGTATGACGCTTGAAGAATGTGAGATGGCTTGCAGAATGAACTGCAATTGTACGGCTTTTGCAAATTCAGATATCAGAAATGGCGGAAGCGGATGTTTGCTTTGGTTTGATGAGCTTCTTGATACCAGAGAGAGTGATGATAAGCAGGATCTTTACATAAAATTGGCTGCCACTGAGTTAGCTGCAGGTACACATTTATGGTTTTAACTTAATTTTGAGTTGTTATAAATGAATACACTTGTAACATTAATGTTAATCGTTCGTGAAGGAAACGACGATTCCCCAGCTAGCTTAAACAAGAAAAAAAGAGTATATACAGTGGTATTTTTAACTACATTTGTTGTGCTACTTCTATTTATAGTGGCATATTCTTGTATAAAGAAACAAAAAAGGCTTCATATGAAAGAAAGAGGTAATTTCAGTAGCTTTTTATACACTTTGGAAACTTATATAATTTTTGGCTAATCGCACATGTTATTTTTAAGAAGACAGGTATGCCCTTGATAAAAAGGATAACAGTGTGCGGATGGAAGATCTTGATGAGCTACCTTTACTTAGTCTAAATAAAATAGTCAAGGCTACAGATAACTTTAACATCAACAAAAAAATCGGAGAAGGTGGATTTGGTCCAGTTTACAAGGTAACTTATTGATACCTTAATATTAAAAGGAACGCGTATTTGTAACATTAAACAAAAGTGTAACATCAAACTGTTTTAGGGTGTGTTGGAAGATGGACAAGAGGTAGCTGTGAAGAGGCTCTCAGAAACATCCCAACAAGGGATTGAAGAATTCAAGAATGAAATCATTTGTATTGCCAAACTTCAGCATCGCAATCTCGTGAAGCTTCTTGGATACTGCAATCACAGAAATGAACTGATTTTGGTTTATGAATACATGACAAACAAAAGTTTAGATTTATATCTATTTGGTTTGGTTCTCTCTCTATGATTTCACATAGTCCCTTGTTTTCAAACTTTCCTATCAAATTATTGTTATCTAAGTAATTCACTTGTGTCAGATGAAACCAGGAGCTCGATGCTTGACTGGCCACAACGATTTAATATTATACAAGGGATGGCTCGAGGTATTCTTTATCTACATCAAGATTCCCGCCTTCAAATCATCCACAGAGATCTCAAGGCAGGTAATATTCTTTTGGATGGTGACATGAACCCCAAAATCTCTGACTTTGGCCTTGCTAGAAAGTTTGTAGGATCCGATGCTACCACTAAGACAAAGAAAGTAGTGGGAACACAGTAAGAATCTTAAACAATAATTTACTGAATCATATTTGCTACTATTTCCCCCTTATGCATAAGTTCTCTGCAGTGGTTATATTTCTCCTGAGTATGCAGTACACGGACGATTCTCTGTAAAGTCTGATGTATATAGTTTTGGTGTTTTGGTGTTGGAGATCGTGAGTGGTAGGAAAAACAGAGAATTCTGTCATGATGATCGCAATGACAACCTTCTTGGACATGTATGTTACACTCACTAATGTTTTTGGTTAAACAATGTCATTTGGTAATTTATATGTTTGATCTGATTCAGGC
>JARYGA010031957.1:0-25655 GCA_030545235.1 Helianthus tuberosus
TGTAGCTGTGTGGACAGTTCTTCGAGTTCTGATGGAGCTAGACGATATGGTGCTCGAGCTACTGGCGCTGCTCCAGGAGCTAGCTCGATTTGAAATTCAACTTGGCGGTGAGGCGGAAGACCAGGTAATTCCTCAGGAAATACCTCGGGAAAATCGCGCACAATAGGGATGTCTTCAATTCTCTTCTCTTCCGTTGATGTATCAGTAACGAGTGCTAAAATGGCAGTGTGGCCCTTTCGCAAACACTTCTGGGCCTTAAGGAAAGAGATGATGCCTTCGACAGCACCACTCTTGTCGCCACGAATCATGAGAGGTTCTTCACCAGAACGAGGAATGCGGACGATTTTCTCCTTGCAAACAATCTCCGCTTGATGATGAGATAGCCAATCCATCCCAATAACGACATCGAAACTACCCAGTGTGATAGGAATAAGATCGATAGAGAAAGTCTGACCAGCTAAGACGAGGTTACAACCTTTAACTACGTGTGTGGCTTCAAGACTTTTACCGTTAGCTAGTTCTACCATGTGTTTGGTGTTCAGGAGTGTTGGAGTGCGCTTAAGCATTTGACTAACTTTTACGGACACATAACTAGTATCGGCACCTGAATCGAATAAAACAGTAACAAAGAAGTCGTCCAGAAGAAACTTACCCATCACAACGTTGGGATCGTTCCTTGCTTCTCCATGACCAATCACGAACACACGACCCCTTGCCCCATTGCCATTGTTGTTTCCCCCATTGCCGTTTCCATTCCCCTGATTGTTGTTGTTCTGGTTCTGATTTAGCTGGGGGCAGTCTTTCTTGAAATGGCCCTCAGCACCACATTGAAAGCACCCTTTGTTGTTACCTTGTTGTTGCCGCTGCTGGTGTTGATTGGGTGGGGCTTGCTGTTGCTGCCGGTTCTGATTCGCCGGATGCTGACTCCTGCAGTCCCTTGCCATGTGACCAGGCTTGTTGCATCGATGACAGTTGCCTTTACCACATGGCCCACTGTGGTGCAAGTTACAACGATTACATTTGGGGTGATTTCCCTTGTATCCACCCTGACCTCGATTCCCAGAAGACTGCTGACTGGGGCTCCTGTACTCATCTGTCTTTCGCTGCTGGGACTGAGCTGAAGTAGAACCTTTGCCTGAATTCCCATCCCATTTTCGCTTGTTATCATTGGGTGCGTCAGCAGTAGCAGCACCAATACGCTTAGGCAGTTTGTTTTGTTCCACAGGTTGATCGGTGAGACGATGGGCTAACTTAATGATCTACTGAATGGTACCCAGGTTAGCCGAAGTCACGTGACTTTGAATCTCGGGTACAAGGCCCTTGAGGTAAAGCTCAATACGTTTGATGGGAGGGTCCACCATCGTAGGGCACAGGATGGCTAGTTCATTCGACCTCTTGGTATACGCCTCAATCTCAGACTCCGTCATCTTTAGATTGAAAAATTCCACCTCCAGTTTGTGGATGTCATCCCGACTGCAATACTCTTCCTTGATCAGTTCCTTGAAATCGTTCCATGGGGTGGCATTAGCAGCAACCAACCCCAGTAGCTGAACCTGAGCGTTCCACCATGTGAGCGCTACCCCTTCAAGTGTTCCGGTAGCATATTTCACCCTACGGTCTTCGGGGCATTCGCACATCTCGAAAACTGACTCAAGCTTTTCAAACCAGTGAAGAAGGCCCACTGCTCCTTCGGTGCCACTGAAAGTGGTAGGTCGGCAGTCCATGAACGTCTTGAACGTGCACACAGGAGGTTGAGCATGTTGGCCTGTTGCGCGAGAATAAAGGACAAGATTAAGCATGAGGGTTGGTTTGTGAAGGTAGGATCTAAACGTCCTAAGGTAGGTTGGTATAGCAGGTTATACCTCCTGCTGGATTTGATGCGAGTGCCTCCGCAACTCGTTCGTTGATCAAAGCCATCAACTGGGCTTGAGTGAGGTTGATATGTCCTCCGCGTCCGCTCATGATCTTCATAATGAAGCAACGTAAGTGAGGAAAGTGTCGCGAAAGTGCGTAAGTGTGGGACGATAGTAGAGCGTAAGCACACAAGGTTCAAATAGCAATTACTACATTATCTAATGCACAGTGAGAACTATCTAACCGACAATATAACATAAATCATACCACTTATGGTGTCGAGTCTTGCACGTGGAGCGAAGTGTCGTTGTGGATCGTTGAGCACTGTACTGGTTATCGTCTGGTTTTTATCAAAAACTTTTCCCCTTTTTTAAAAAAAAACCAAGTTCACTATAACCAATGGCTCTGATACCAATCTGTCACACCCCCAAAATCCACCATGCGGAGTATCACCGCTTGGAGGCGTGACATGACCAGGATCGAGCCACCAATCATATTGAACAACATAATTAAGTAAATAAAACCAAACACAATACGATTGGTGACCAAAAGGAAGTAAACCGATTTTAGGTTAACAGCGGAAGCATAAAACATAAGTTCAAAACATAAGTCCATAGTTCATAAGTTTAAAGTCCAGAACGTAGGTTAAATAAGTTCATAAAGTTTATTCATTAAGTACGGGACATATCAGTTCGCATCCCACAACGACCACCTCCATATGCAAGCTCCATAGCATCTAATGACCTGCAAAGCATGTAATAACAAGTCAACAACAAAGTTGAGTGAGTTCACGGTTGGTTGTCCATTTTAGAGTTGTTTCAAAAAACATAGTTTAATCTCATTCGGCTATCCAGCCGTGGGTGTTACCCCATAGTTCGAAAACGTTTATTAGTTAACCATCCCATGTTCACCTTCCCTGGCTATCCAGCCCGGCACTTTGGCCGTGGGGAGCTGCCCCAGTATTTTAAACTACCAGACTCTTTTATCATATCGACTACTAACAAAAGAAATCAATTGTGCCCTAGCGTCGGTGTTCTATCACCACCGACGTGCCATAGTCCATTAGTACACACCCGTCCAACTGGCAGGGTGTGCGGTTTGTTAAATCTAATGGCGCTATTAACTAATGACCCGCTCGCCATAGCCTCGGCGATTAAGTCGATACAAAAAGGGAGGGACTTCGCTGATAGAGTTCTAGTCCAGTAAGTCTAACACGTCCCAACAGGACGAGGAATTTACATTCCTGAACACGTCTCAAAGGACGAGGAATCCCTATTCCTGTACCCATTCCCATTCCCACCGGGAATTTCCATGCTTTGTAGAAAAGTGTGAACTCACCTCGGTTTGCTCGGTTAGATTCTCAAATATAGCTAACAGTCAAGGTCGGTCAATCACGTCCTAGTATGATTTACCAGTTAGTCATTTAGTGGCTTTCAAATAGAACACAAAGTTCCTACACGTATCTATCACACAACATGCATCATTTTAACGGTTTATGCCCATCTAAGTTTCCCATCCATTCCCCACTCAAAATCAAACATACGACAATGCACATAACATATATAACATGTTAGATCATTCACAAATAGCATACTCGACATTTAGACACGCGAGTCACAACTTATGTCATTTCAGCATTTATATTCAGAACCGGCTGTTTTCGGACATTTTAATAAATAGTTAAACTATTCCAAAAATTCCCAAATTTTTACAGGATGTCTTAAACGTTCCATATTTTATTGTGTAAAAATATCGGGATCCGGTTCATTACCAATATTTTATAAAAATTCATATTCCGGACTGAACTCAGATTTATGTATTTCTGACCACAGTCCATGGAACAATTTATTAAAAATTCATCGAGTGTCCGATTTTTGAAATTCCAGTGGGGTAATTACAAATGCATCGGTTTTCATCTACTGTACAAATTTCATGGTCCGATTCATCACAAAACTCAGGTTATGACTGAAAATATGACACTCATTTATTGCTGTCAAAATTCAGCTTAAGTTTCTGTTACAAATTAACACTTTAAAAATAGTAAACGGAGTCCAAAAATTACGATTCCGGTGCCATTAGAACCGTATTTCATAATAACATATTTTAGATTCAAAATATCGATTTTTCGTTGAGTTTAAGACCTGTTTACAGCCAACTGAAGTTGGCTGTAAAAGTTGGACAGATTCTGATTTTCAGTGTTTAACCTTCTAAATCGTGTTCGATCGATTCCGTTAACAAGTTTAGTGACCACAACAACATGACGCATTAATATTAATTAGTAAAACATCAGATAATCAACCAATAATCATAATCACACAAGATCTACATGATTTACACTAATATTCATCCATTAACCACCTTGTTCATCACTTTAGTAGACTTTTAGTTGGTGATCTTATATGTTAGTGATTTTCAACCGACGAAACTCTTATTAACCACTTTAGAATAGATCAAGAAGATGTTTAGAGTCACTTACTACTAGCTCGAGGCTAGGGAAGAAACTAGGCGAAAAACGAGTGGTTAAAAGCAATGTAGCGAGGTCCTTCGCGTTCCGAATGCACCGAGCTCCTTTGTATGAGATCCTTAATCCTTGTATAATCTTGGAATGGCAAGATCAAGATCGAAAGGTGGCGGTGGGGGTGCTTGTGTCTTCGGCCGAGAGTGAAAGAGAGGGAGAGAGAGTTGGTTGGTTGAGTTGTGATGAATGATGTGATGGATTAAGGTTGCAACTTATAGATAATTTCCTTCAAGTTTAACCAATGGTTCTAATGCTAGCTAGATATTAGACAACCTTGATTTAAATAATCAAGTAAAGTACATGGGGTGGTCACATAGTGACCGAACTCGGTTGGGGGGGGGGGTCTCCTAGTTAGGTTCCAACTAATAGTTAAGTATTAGTTAGTTAAGTTGGAGGTTAACCATTTACTAGTATGTTATGCGTTGTGACGGGTGTTAGGGTATTCGGGGACCCTAACTGGCTCAGAAAAAGAAAACAATGTCATAGACAGTATTTTTAGGTTCCGGGTAAAGTCCGGTTGTTCGGTTCGGTGTTGTTCCGTTAAAGTGCTTAATTAATCCGTAAAGCGTCCTATTTATATATTTTGTAACGTTTTTACTTTCTAACACTTAGGAAAATATAACGGACTATTTAGTGGCCTTTCTGTACACTATTAGTATATTAACAAGTACGTGTAAGCATAACACAGATATCAGAAAGTAGTTAAGTAACTCCACACAGTCGTCAAGCACATTAATTATTATTAATAAACTGTACGGTTACATGTAAATTCGAGGGTTGTCACAAGTTACGCTGATCCTAAGCGTAAAGATTTTCACTTCGAAGTAGGTGACAAAGTCCTACTTAAAGTGTCACCCTGGAAGGGAGTGATGCGGTTTGGTAAGATAGGCAAGCTAAGCCCGAGATACATAGGACCTTTCGAGGTTATCGAACGTGTTGGGTCAGTTGCCTATAAGTTAAACTTACCGGAAGAGCTCAGTGGAATTCACAATGTGTTCCACATCTGCAATCTGAAAAAGTGCTTCGCTGATGAATCACTGGTAATACCGCATACAGATGTGCACATAGATGAGAGCTTGAAATTTGTGGAAAAACCTTTGTCGATTAAAGATCGACAGGTGAAGAAGCTTCGAAGGAAGCATGTACCTATTGTAAAGGTCAAATGGGTTGCCCGTAGAGGTCCCGAATACACGTGGGAGGTTGAATCCACGATGAAAGAAAAGTACCATATATCCAAGAAACTTTCCTGCCCCCACTCCGAAATGGCATTTAGCAGGATTCAGCTTCATGTTGTATTGATCCAGGATATCAAATGCTCCCTTGATATCCTGGAGGTGATCCTCAGCCTTTTTAGATTTCACCACCATATCATCGATATATACCTCCATGGTGTCCCCCAGTTTGTCTTTGAACATCATGTTTACCAATCTTTGGTATGTTGCACCTGCATTTTTCAAACCAAAAGGCATAGCTGTATAACGATAAATACCTGTTGGTGTCATGAAGGCAGTATCCTCCTGGTCAGAAGGCTCCATTTGGATCTGTTGAAATCCTGAGGATGCGTCCATGAAGGTCAGCATTTCATGCCCGGCAGTGGCATCTACCATTGCATCAATGTGGGTAAGAGGAAATGGGTCTTTAGGACAAGCTTTGTTCAAGTCTGTGTAGTCTACACAAACTCTCCATTTCCCATTTTTCTTCTGTACCACAACCACGTTTGCTAGCCACCTCGGGAACTTAACCTCTCTGATCATCCTGGATTTTAATAATCTCTCAACTTCCTCCTGGATAATCGTGTTCCGCTCAGGAGCAAACTTCCTTCTTTTTTGCTGAACAGGCTTGAATGATTTATCAATTCCAAGCTTGTGAGTAATAATGTCTTTGGATATGCCTGTCATATCCTCATGCTTCCATGCAAACGTTGACATCCTGCATTTCAAAAAGTTAATTAATTGTTCTTCAATATCCTGAGGGATATTGGTCCCTACGAGCACCGAAATATCGGGATTATCCTGGTCCAGAATAATTTTCTTCGCATCCTGCTCCGGATCCTCCACGATATCCTGGGCCCGCGTCTTTAATTGCTATGCTGCACTAGGTTTGGTTGAGGATTTCATCGAGGATAAGTAGCATTCATTCGCTTCCTGCTGATCACTATCAACTTTGACAACTCCCCAAGGGGTAGGTATCTTGATGCATTGGTGATATGTTGATGGCACAGCCTTCATATCGTGAATCCACGGTCTTCCCAGTATGATGTTATAGTAGGATAGAGAATCCATCACACAGAAACGTTGTATCGAGTTGACTCCTTCAACGTATACTGGCAACTTTATCTCTCCCACTGTGTTTCTAGCCTCTCCACTGAACCCAACAAGCACGGTAGACTTTGAAGTGATATCCATTGGAGATACATTCATTCTCTTCAGAGTTTCTAGTTGGATTATGTTGACGGAGCTGCCATTATCAACCAATATCCTACGTACAAAATGGTTAGCCACATATAACGTTATTACCAGAGCATCATGGTGAGGATCCTGGACAGTATCCCTGTCATCAGCATCAAAAGTGATCACTTTGTCAGTCGTAAGGGTAGTCATCCTGACAGGTTTGTCTCCCCTTTCGGCCTTAGCTTCCTTTGCATGTCTCTTTGCTGCCGAATACGAAGTTCCACAAATGTCGGATCCTCCCGAAATGAAGTTGATTATCTTGGCATCTGCAGGAGGTGATGTTGCCCGCTCATGATCCTTCTCAGTATCCTGACCCTTATTCTTCTTTCTTCCTAAGAGATCTTTCAGATATCCCTTGCTTAGAAGATAGCTTATTTCTTTCCTTAGAGCAATGCAATCCTCAGTTACATGTCCGAAATCTTCGTGGAAAGCACACCATTTTGACTTATCTTTCCAGTCAGCCTTTTGTTGATTCTTTCGAGGCCACCTAGCCTTGTCTCCTAGACCCTGCATGGCATACATCAAATCAGGAATGTTAACAGAAAAGCAATATTCAGACAACTCAGGATACTCTTCAGGATCCTCATCTTCGACAGCATTCACTCTCTTGTTTTCATTTCTACCATATGGCTTAGGCCGATATGATTTGAATGAGGATTCTGACTTCCTGTTAGTTGACTCATAAGTGTTAGATGAGTTCATCCTTTCTTGCATCTTCCTGTCATCTTCCAGACGGATATATCTCAAAGCCCTGTTACGAGCTTCGTCGAGATTCCTGCAGGGATTCATTACAAGATCCTGATAAAACTGAGAATCCTTTTGTAATCCCATCTTAAAAGCTTGCACAGCTGTTGCAACATCAAGATGTGGGATATCCAAGGATTCTCGACTGAATTTGTTCTCATAATCCCTCAAGGATTCCTGAGGCCCTTGAGTTATCCTGTAAAGATCACTGGTTAGTTTCTCAAAACTCCGACTACAAGAAAATTGATTGTTAAATAAATTAACCAAATGAGCAAACGAAGTAATTGAGTGAGGAGGAACGTTTAACAGCCATTTTAAGGCTGATCCTGTTAGAGTAGAACCAAATCCCTTGCACAAGCACGCTTCCTTGAGCTCCGGAGGGATAGGGTTAATCTCCATTCTCTCCCTATACTGAGCAATATGCTCTTCAGGATCTGTAGTCCCATCATAAAGCTTCATGTTGGGGGTTTGGAATCTCTTTGGGATCTCAGCATCACAGATAGGATATGCAAAACGAGATATCTTGTGGCTGTCTTGTGACACTTCCGGGATCGGCTGGACCACCCCAGGTACACTAGATATCATGTCCTTCAACTTCTGAAGTTCCCTAGTAAGTGCTGATGTTACACCTGTATCCTGCAAAGATCCACTATTGTTAGTAGCATGGGTATTATTATTATTTGACACGTTACCCGTTGGAGGATTTTGCCCATATCCTGAAGCATATCCTGAGCTCCTCATGGTTGACATCCTGACCGAGGAGGGTATTTCAGGAGTATGATTCTGAGGAAGGCTGGGCACAATATTCCCCCTGTTATCCTCGGTATACACAGCTGAACTAAAGTTCAACGCTCTGGGATGTAATGGAGTGACATTATCCTCAGCAGATCTGCTCGAGCCAGACTTCAGGAGTTGTATTTCCCTTAAAAGCATTTGGTTTGTTTCCTGTTGCTGCCTCATTTGTTCCTGCACACTTCCAAATAAAGTAAGAATTTCATCAATAGAAGCTAGAACGGGAGCAGATTCCTGAATACTGCGAGTAGGGATAATATCCTGAGGTCGTGAAGAGGCTGGAATCCTTGGAGGAGGTGGTGGAAGCACCGAACCAGTAGTAGCAGAAGCCATAGCAGACACAGTAGAGGAACTCATGTTTGATCTTGAGGCCATTATGGACAATGTGGCAAAAAGTTTTGAAAATAGAAAGCCGATTAGTGATTTCGCAAAAATTTTTAGTAAAGAGAGCACCACTCGCCCCACGGTGGGCGCCAAATTGTTTTGGTCAAAAATTACCTAAGCAATTTAGTGATCAAATTAGTTAAGTGAGGTAGTGTGCTAGAAAGTGTATTGAAAATACGCATGTTAAGTTATTTAGAAAATCAGTATTCAGGATACGGCTCAGGATATAGAGCTGTATCTATTATCAAACAATGAGCAAAAATGTAAATGTGGACACGTGATGTACGAGGAAAGCCCTTGATCAATCTAGATCGCCGGCATAAAACCTCGGGAGCTGACAATCGCAGCTGCCTTGTTCTTCTATTGCTTCAAATATCAGGATACAGTGCAGGATGTGGTGCGGATCGACTATGTGTTACAATGAAATTTGAATAGAAGTGTGGTGTTTGCAACGAGCTAGAGAGTGAAAGTGTTCGAGAGTGTAAGTGTAAATTGTGTGCCTTAAACTGATCCGCCCCCATCTATTTATAGTAAAGATAATGTAACAAACTATCCTAAACTTCCGGGATCCAGCGAATATTCCCACTTGAACGTTGAGGACCAAGTCTTTCGGGTTCAACGGCTTCTTCATAACAAATACGTCCGAGTCTTGAGGAGAAGAAGTCCTGATGACCGTTAGTAACTTACAGCCGTTAACCTGCACGTGTTTAATTCACTCAGACTTAGGATATCGCCCAAGATGTTAGCAATATCCTCGTCCAGTATCCTGGTCACAAATAAACAATAAAAAGCGGGATATTAGTCAGGATATGTATACTCAGAAAATGACCCATAACACACAGGGTTTATAAAGATATAACTTTTTTATTGATTGATATATAAAATTAAATTTACTCAATCCGTACAACACACGGGGTTCTTAAAGATATAACTTTTTTATTATTTAATATATAAAATTACATTTATTAAACCCATGTAATAAACGATATTTTTAAAGATATATTGTTTTATTATTTGGTATATAAAACTACATTTATTCAACCCGTGTAATAAATGAGGTTTTTAAAGATATATTTTTTTATTATTTGGTATATAAAATTACATTTATTCAACCCGTGTATTACACATGGTTCTAACCTAGTATAATATAATATAATATAATATAAATATAATAAATTCAAATAGAAGTCGTTCATATATAAAAGATTATATTACTTGAAATAATTAACAACCATTTTGTTTTAAACAAAACAAAAATAAGTATACTCATCAGTTTTTTTATAAAATGTTACCATGTCTACACGTTAAATATAAATAAATATAAATATAATAAATTCAAATAGAAGTCGTTCATATATAAAAGATTATATTATTGGAAATAATCAACGACCATTTTGTTTTATACAAAACAAAAATAAGTATACTCATCAGTTTTTTTATAAAGTGTAACCATATCTACACGTTACTTAATTAATTATTTGAAAATTACAAAAGGAAAAGTTAAAGTTATCAAGACATTTATTCAAATGAAAAAAATTATATAATTTAACTGATGCGACATTAATGAGTTAATGGGTAATAGAAAACCAAAAAAAAAAAAATAGAAAACCAAAAAATAAAACAAAACAACTAAATAATAAAATCGATTTGTTTGTATAGATTTCAATTCAAATGAAAAAAAAAAGTAATTTAACTGATGCGACATTAATGAGTTAATGGGTAATAAAAAAACCAAAAATAAAATAGAACAACTAAATAATAAAATCGACTTGGTTGTATATGATTTCAAATGTTATCATCTTAAATGCACCTCATTTACATCTCTTAAAACTTAAATACACTCAACTTTTGTATCATTATTTTTTAAAGCATTATTAGCGTACCTTTTTTGTTTATCAAATACTAATTAGAACACACAGAGTGGCGGCGGCCTGAAGAGGGGGGCAACCCCTCCACGCCACCTACACCACCCCGCCAACATACTATAAGAGCGTTTCCCCTTCCTGTTGGATTCTCTACGGGTGTGGGTGTTGAGGCTCTTCCAACCTTAAACCATTTAATTTTTTAGGGTTTTGTATTTGCCTTGCCTTTCATTACCCATTCCCTTTTTAAAATATTAAAAGTAAAGCCCATATATAGTCTTCATGGCAGTCCCTTGCCTTTACCCTCACCCCCATGACTCCATGTTAGTAGTATCTCTATTGTATTAGTTATTGTTGAATAATGTTGATGGTAGTATGCTTAAATTAAACTTCTTATTTTTTTATTAATAACATTTGCCATTTTTATTTCTTATGCTTTACTTTTATTTTTATCTTTCTGACATCAAATAATTATTAATTTTTCTACGAATATTGTTTTTGTTTCATTATTATTAGCAACATTTCTTTTTAAAAAATGTTAATATATTTACTTTATACGATGCATCTTAATTTATTTTTTCCTTAAAATGAAATTAGATAATTTTGTAAGCTAGTTTTAAAAAGTTGTATTTATTATTCTCTTTTTCATAAAAAAGCATATTTTATATATCATAAAAAAGGATTTAATAAATCAAAATATTGGTAAAGGGGGCAGTTTGTCATAAAAATAGGTGAAAGAAATTTCTGTATAAGAAAAAAAACACGCTAACTCATAATAATAGTAATTTAAATTTTATATTTTTTTACTTATAATAGCATCTTCTACCTATATCTATATCTATCTATCATCTATACATATAATAAAAGAAACCTGATTAAGGACACATGTCAATCTCTCAATCACTCTTAATTTATGTTTCTCACCTAAAAAAATAAAATAATCATAATCATCTTATTGTTAGGGTTGAGTTATAATACAAAAGATTTAAAAATAAGAAGGGTAAGAAGACACCAGAGAGTGACAAGTGTCTTATGAGTAATTAAATGGAAAGGGTAATTTTGTCTACAAGAGGAAAGAGAATATGCACATGCAAGTCACATGCTATTTCCACCCTAACTTTTAAACGTCCGTAACTTTTTTATACATCATTTGTTTTAAAAAAAATTATACCATAAAATCGAGCGTTTTTTTATCTTTAATATGAGTACCATATTGTTATATTTTTCAAAAAAATTTCAAAAACCCAGTTGTATATTACACAATGGACGTGATGTAAAACACAATGTAAATTAGATTAAAAGCACAATCAATGGCAACAGATAAAGACACAATGGACAACATACTAAAACACAATGAACATAACGTATAACACAATGACGATAACATATAACACAATAAGAATCAGACTAAATAAAAACACAATTGATGACAACAGATAAAAGACACAATTAATGACAGCAAATAAAAGACACAATGGAGAGCAGATGAAGACACAATGAAAAAAAACTAAAAACATAATACTTAACAAACTAAAACACAATGAACAAGATAATAAAAAATTGAACAAATTATTAAACCACAATGGACAACATATTAAAACACAATGAATAACATATTACACAATGGACATGATGTAAAACACAATGTAAACTAGATTAAAAACACAATAAATGACAACAGATAAAGACACAATGGACAACATACTAAAACACAATGAACATAACGTATAACACAATAAGAATTAGATTAATAAAAACACAATTGATGACAACAGATAAAAGACACAATTAATGACAGCAAATAAAAGACACAATGGAGAGCAAATGAAGACACAATGAAAAGCAAACTAAAAACACAATAAATAACAAACTAAAACACAATGAACAAGATAATAAAAAAATTGAACAAATTATTAAACCACAATGGATAACATATTAAAACACAATGAATAACATATTACACAATGGACATGATGTAAAACACAATGTAAATTAGAATAAAAACACAATCAATGACAACAGATAAAGACACAATGGACAACATACTAAAACACAATGACCATAACGTATAACACAATGGCGATAACATATAACACAATAAGAATCAGACTAAATAAAAACACAATTGATGACAACAGATAAAAGACACAATTAATGACAGCAGATAAAAGACACAATGGAGAGCAGATGAAGACACAATGAAAAACAAACTAAAAACACAATACTTAACAAACTAAAACACAATGAACAAGATAATAAAAAAATTGAACAAATTATTAAAACACAATGGACAATATATTAAAACACAATGAATAACATATTAAACACAATGACCTGAACTAATAACACAATTTATAGAAAACCCAGATATAACAAAATCTTCATTGTGTCATATATTGTGTTATAGGTTTTTATAAAAACGCAATGGATAGAACTCAAATTAACATTGTGTTATAGGTTTTGATAATAACACAATGTATAGAAACTCTACTGACCAAAACCCAGTTAAAAGACACAATGACCTGAACCTTTAACACAATGCCAAAAAACCCAGTAAAAATGAAAATTTTTATTTTATTTTTATATGATAATATGGTACTCATATTAAAGATAAAAAAACGCTCGTTATTATGGTGAAATTTTTTTTGAAAAAAAATGTCGTATGAAAAAGTTATGGACGTTTAAAATCGATAGGGGAATTGACATGTGCCTTGCATGTGGAGAGAGAAAATCCATAAATATAGGATTCCTTTTATGCCCTTCTATTGTCTTCTTTTCCCTACAACCAATCTCAACCCTTCAAATCTAAGATC
The DNA here is from genome assembly GCA_030545235.1 of Helianthus tuberosus. Taxonomy (NCBI): domain Eukaryota; kingdom Viridiplantae; phylum Streptophyta; class Magnoliopsida; order Asterales; family Asteraceae; genus Helianthus; species Helianthus tuberosus. The sequence goes on from JARYGA010031957.1 coordinate 13,418, forward strand.
AATGGACTAGAATCCTTCTTACACTTCTTATTTATTTTATCCTTTGTATTTGATCCTAACCCCTTATTGTTATTCTATTCCTAAAAATAAGCCATATTGCTAGATATTTAAATAACATAAATTATATGTTGTGTATCGATATAAATAATTAAAAAATTAATAATCATAATCATCTTATTGTTATTCTATTCCTAAAAATAAGCCATATTGCTAGATATTTAAATAACATAAATTATATGTTGTCTATCTATTTAAGTAGAAAAAAATCATTGAGGTATGACTAGAGGGCATAATTAAACATTATTCTTTCCGTTAAAAAAATATATGATATTATTATTAATCAACACTATCACACATGATGGTATGAATAGAGGGCATAATTAAATTAAGGTTTTTTACTTATAGTTTGTTAGTTTATTTTAAAAAATTGTATATATAGTTAGGTTTTTAATTTTTTTTTGTCATTTTATTAAATATTATGTTATAGTCTTGTGTATTATATGGTACCAATGGTTTCAATAATGAAAACTGCTTATTTATATTTTTTTAAATAACAACAAATAATCATGTTTAAATAGTCCTGGACTGAATTTAAATAAATTACCGTCATTAAAGGCTTAAAATTAGCTTATATATGAAATAATGGTCATCATTATAAATCTAATATAAAAACGCTTTCGTAAAATCTATTTTTGGTAAGGTTTAAACAAAAAAGAACATTATAAGTTATAGATAAAAATATATTTGAGGTATGGGTTGATTTTGTGAGAAGGTTTAAGAGACCTAATCTAACAAAAAATATTGATTAGTTTAACATATATATTTAAAGGTCGAATATTAAGGTAAAGATTTTAAAATAAGAAATGTTGATAGTAACTAAATGAAATTATTTCCGCTTATTGTTTCTTAGCTATTTATTATTTTTTATTAATATTTACTTTATGAATATTTCATTTATTTACTATTTATTTTTCCAATGTTTCTAATTTTTTTCTTATTTAATAATTTAATATTTTATTAACTTAAACCCGTGTATTACACGGGGTTGTAACCTAGTATATAATAAAATAAACTAATGAGTGACACACTTCATTTATTGGAGGCATTTACTTTTTAATTTTCCCGCCATATATCTGGTTTTTTCTTAAAAATTAAAAGTTTTAAAACAAATTATCTAGTTATCTCATATTTTAAGTCGATGAGATCAGGAGAGAACGGTGAAAAATGTGAGAACGGTGAGAACGGATCCTGGCCCAACACGTGGCAGTGGGCGCTAATTGATATGCAGGGGCACAATTTTTCTTTTTTTACATTCACTCCTTATTCGCGTTATAAATCTCTTTCAAATTAAAACTCCAAAGATTTCTTGTTAGCTGTTACCTCCTTTGCAAGCTTTCTCAGATTTATGGCGTTTAACGTGGATTCTGTTCGAAAAAGTAAAATTCGATAACGTTTCTTATTTTTGTTCCAACAAATCATGCAATAGATATGACGTTTTGTTCTTTTATGCTTGTTTCATTGTTTTTATTTAATTAGTATTTCATAATGTGTTGTATGATTTCAATGGCGTTGTTCATTTATCCAATTTAATCGCGTTTTAATTGGTAGTTAAACAATTAGTAAGAACTGATAATTGGAGTTTTCAATATTAATTTTAATTGTCGTTTGGATCTTGTATATTTCTTATGTTTTTACAATCATTGACGTTTTACATCTCTTTGATTAGTTTTGAATATTATTTAGTAGTATTTGTAAACATCAGTTATTACTATTTGTTAATTTGTGTAAATATCAGTTTTGTTAACTATGGTGTTTTCATTATGATGTTATATTTCTGTTAATTATTTATGTTGTTAAGTGTTTTTTAATTATTCATCTCATGGCATTTTCATTATCAAGTCGCATTAGTATTTTTGTTAATCAATAAAGTTATGGTGTGCGTATTCTGGCGTTTTCACATTATGTGTTTATTATGTCTTGTTTATTATTCAATTAATGGTGTTTTAATCTATAATTTTATTACGAGACATTTTCTATTTTTAATGGCGCTTTTCGGATTTTTATGTTCCTCACTGTGTTTTCTCAGACGAAGTTGCTTCCTCGAGTCAAAGGTTTTTGCCCCAAAACTGGATTACCAATTATCATTCATGACGTTAGTGAAGAAATAAAGCCCACAATGGACATGGTATTCACAAGCCTCGGTGATTGTTATTCAATGTATGTTAAGTATGCCAATGAGTGTGGGTTTTCAGTCAGGAAACGGACTACAAAAACAAACTCCAAAGGTGTGTTACATATTAAGTATTACATGTGTACAACAGCTGGGTTATATAAGGACAAGAAGGTTGATACGTTGGACTCCAATCAAAAGGAGCGATTAGTGCGATCCAACTTTTCAAAGAGGACACATTGTGGTGCACTGTTGGGTGTAAGTTTTGAGGCTGGATCATGGAAGGTGTATAAGTTTATCGAGGAGCACAACCATGATCTTGTTGAACGTCCTGATAAGCATTTTCTTCCAACTGAACGACACCTCACTCAGCTCCAGAAGCATGTTATACACAGCATGTCTAAGTTGAATTTGGGTCTAGTCAAGGCGTTTAATGTTATGAAAAACTTGTTTTGCCGGTTTTGAAGACGTGGGTGCAAGTAAAGTTGAATTTAAGAACTACAATAGGCAAATTAACTTGTTTATAGGGGAATATGACGCCGATATGGTTGTGAGACATTTGGATGAAAAAAAAAAACATTCCCAGCCTAATTTCTCGTATGACTACTTCACAGACAAAGAGAACCGTTTAAAGGGACTTTTTTGGTGTGACGATCAAGCCAAACGTAATTACCACGTGTTTGGTGATGTGATTTCGTTTAACGCTACGTATCGTTCCAACAAGTAATATTTTATAATTCAACTTCTTCTATTTATTTGGGCGTTTTTTGAGTTTACATGCAATGGCGTTTTTATGAGTTTACATGCAATGGCGTTTTATTAGTTTACATGCAATGGCGTTTTATTATTTTTTCAGTTCTCATGGCATTTTCATATGCAGAAACGCTATGGTGTTTGTACCGTTCACTGGTATAGACAATCATCACTGCTATGTTACATTTGGTGCTGCATTATTGGCGTCGGAAACTGCTGATACGTATATTTGGTTGTTAAGAGTTTTTCTAAAAATTGTTGGTTCTCAACCAAAAGTTGTTGTCATTTACCAAGATGTCGTAACCCCCGATCCCTAATCCTCGGGGACGGGCGGCCGCGAACCAGTTTCGGTGGTATCATGTGTTTGTCTAATTTGGCAACGGAATTTTCATCAGGACCGTAGTTAGGAAATATTGGATCAGAGTAAAATACCACATTTTCATAATATTAAACACATGGGATAAAACCCAAGTTTGCAGTACACACATTTTCATAGGAATAAATCCTATTTTATTTAATAAAACATCTATTTTATTTTAGGTAACTTTTATTGCCACTTTTCCAAGCCTTTAGTGCTGTCCAGCTGACTTCTATTTGGCTTTCACAATTTGTTACCTGAAACGCGTTTAAAAACATTTTGTTAGTGGGAAATACTGGTGAGTGAATCCCAGTTTAATCAAGTTTAAGTAAAACCCAGTGTACGTTATTGAGGGCGATCTCGCAATTATATTTGTTTACAAGACATATCAATTAACATCCATGGTACTGTCGAACCCGACTTGTGGAAATGTTACTCCTTGACCAGGTGGTAACAAATTTTGTATACAAAACACCAACATACTCATGATAATTGTATTCTTGCAAATACTCAATAACTGTTATTCGCATGGAAAAGTATTTAAGGTTTTGTAAAAACAGTTAACAAAAAGCGGATCAACTCACATTGCTCTCTTAGATTTTCCGTAAGGGTTTCCTGGTGACAATCTATAATTAACACAAATGCACACGTGTTAGTATAATAACCCATTTTAACATTAGTAATACCTTCCCCGAGACGACATTCCAACAACTACGTTGGGCAGAACCACGACAGCTGTTACGGAACCCTAGATCAATCGGGCAGAGTATCTAATACGTATCCAGGGGTTATGATACCTACAACAGAGCAGAACTTCGCTATTTAGTGGGTATTATACCCGTGTATAATGCCTACACTTTAGAATTGAGAGAAAGAAATGAATTCTGAACGACGTAAACTGAAATCCTGAGGCCTCCTTATATAGGGCCTGAGTTTGGTCCTCTCGCGGCCCGCGTAAAGTGTAACCCAAGGGTTACGTGGCCCGCGTCAAAGCTGGTCAACAGCGTAGCTGATCCGGGTCATCGCCTAGCCTCGCCACGATGATGACACGTGTCATCACCGGGTGTTGCCGCGTTCTTGATCTCTCGCAGCCCGCGTAAGGGTTAAGGGGTGCCTTACGCGGCCCGCCTAAAACCAAAATTTTAGTTTTTAATTATTTTTAATAATATTTAAGGTATTCGGGGTTCGTTTTCGCGTATGGGGAGTATTTTAGGAAGTGTAGGGTGCAGGGTGTTTTAGGAGGGTTGATACAACTCCTGGATTATTTAATAAAATATATAATGCACTCACATTAAGTATTGTAACCCAATTTAACTTTATCCCTACGTCACGAGACAGAACCCCAACGAATTTAGGCAGAGCCTTGACATACGTTACGGGGCCCTAGATCAATCGGATAGGGCATCAGTGATCAAGGGTTACAACACTCAAAACGGGGCAAAGCTTTATCATTATTATAATAATAATAATAATAAATAAAAATATATATATTGAGAGGGTGCAGTGAGATTTCGAGAGATGGAGATGGCTAGGAGGAGGAAAAAGAATAGTGCAGATGGAATGTTGAGACTGTCCATCTATTTATACTTTGAGATAGAATTCTTTGAGAGGTATGGCTTCGAACACGTGTCCTCACCCATTCATTTGTCAATTTGTAGTAAGTTTGCATATTCATTGTTAAATATTATTTTATTATTTTTTTCTTTAAAATTTACGTACACTAAACTTTGAAGCCACGAAATTGATAGACACGTATCAATCCTTCATTCATTGTGGGATCTCATTTCAATGTACACGTCCACCATACATATGGTCATTTAAGTTTTGAGTTTTATATTTTATTATATATATATATATATATTAAAACGTATGTACACCTTTTGTAATTTTTGATTTTATTAATTTATATTATAATTAATTTAACTGCTTCACTCATTTGGCGCGTATAATTTCTAAAATATGACGTTTTATAAAATAATGAATATGCTATTAGAATGAGAATATTTTTGTCTACATTTGGGTCTAAGTTTCATTAAAAACGGAGTAGGTTTAAATATAAAGTATTTTTATAATTTAATTATTAAACGGTTCCTACGTTTGCCAAAACACATTATATTTTTATTGGTCAACTTACCCATGATGCATCCTTTTAATAACATAAGTTTTTATAGAATTTATATAAATAAAAATTTTGGGAATGTTACATTCTCCCCACCTTGTTTTAAATCTCGTCATCGAGATTCCCTGAAATATGGATGAATATTTTTAGTTAGTTTAGTTTCTAGGTATATAATTCTAGTCCTTATTTTGAATTTCACTTTACTTTGACCAGAACTATTCTCTATGAGATTCTTATCCTTGACTGAAATATGTTTTGTATTTTAACACAGCTTTTAGTTACAGGTTTCCTAATGCGTTAATAATTGCAAAGGAAATTCTTATACTTTTGATGGCGTCCCAACTTATAGGGTTCCTTCCATTTATCTTGTCATACGAATTTCGAGACGGATGATCAAACGAAATAATGTTTGATATCGGAATTATAGACGTATACGAGAGATTTCTAAATTTATTATTAACACACATGTTCGTGATTTATCCCTAATTGTCAATCATTATGGCTTTTGGATTTCCTTATAGATATACATATCTATAAAATCATGTATTTCACATATTTGTAATATACACACTATTTAACAGATTCATATTTTCAAAAACAAGTAAGATATCAGGTCATGGTACTATTTAAGGAATTTTATTATCATAACATATACCCCATCTCACTCGGTCTCGCCGGAGAGGTACCCCCATCTTACCCGGACAAGCTGGAGAGTCTATCACTTCATACCCAGTCTTGCCAGAGAGGTAATTATCATTGTATTTTCCATAAATAGAATTTCTCTCCAATCATGATTTTTTTTAAAAGTGCATCATTTATTTTGACTTATATCAAGAAACAAGGAAATTAGTATTCTCATGATGGATCATATTCTAGAACCGAGTAGTACCAATAAACAAGAAATAACAGTGGCCAGGTGTTATTGCTTATTTATCAGACTTGCACTGTTCTAGTCATCATCCTCATGGCATACTAATAACCGTCACACTTTATCTACGCAAGTAATTGGCTTATCTCAAAGCTTTATACTAAGGCATTTTTCTTAGGTTCAAGTCTAATTACTACCAGTAAATATTTATATCATAACTCTTTGGCTTAAGCATAGGTATTATTATGGTTGTGATTTTGGAAAATGAAGTTTTGACAAAAGTATAATTGTCTCCATTGACACTATGGTTAGGTTTAATGTGAAGAGTATGCTTACAGCTATCTTTATTAGATTCCGTCACAAGGAATATTTTATTGAGACAGATGACATTTTAAAACATAGTAGGTTTCATGGTTTATTCTTATAATGACTTCATGTTTTCATGTGAATCACGAATGATATTTTCTCTTATGTTTATCTTACAGAAGATATTATATTGGGTATCCCATCAAGAAATTCTATTGGGTATATGCATATATGTGTATAAAATTTCAAATCTCTAGTTAATATTAAACTTACGTAATATATACACACATATATATAATACTAAATTATTTTGTAAAAAGAATAACTATACAAGACTCATTATCACATTAATAATTTCTCCTCAAGTAACCATCTATATATCTACTCCAATTATCATATTCCTACCTTTTCCTTTATAAGAATTAATTATAATATACATTTAAGATTGAGAGGCATTATTTAGAAGAATATGTGCATATGTGACCCATGACATTGTATTTATGGGTTACCAAGAGATATATACTATACATAAATTACTTTCTGTAATTGAAAACTTTAGTTATAACAATATAGCGGATATATATATAAGATTAAATATTAATATATAGTATAAACTTAAAACACATAACATTAATTTATGATTTTGCCCTCTGTTCAAAAATATGATTTTTTTTCAAACCTTATGTGGCGTACTTCATCCCATACTATCAAAGTATGTCTATTTTATATTCAAAATATATTTAGTGCTTTGATTTATGTTAAGATTAATACTTTACTTCGTATATATTCGAGATCTATATTCAAGTATTTAACTAAATAGATCTTTTATAGATTCACGTAACCAACTTTATAAAATTTATTTGTGTCACGGGTACATCACTGATATTTTATTTTATGAGAACCTCCATCTTTATTATTATTCTTTTAGTATTAAGTTTAACCAATCACAATTTAATCTCATCTCTTTTATTTTCATTATAATCTTCTTAAAGTTTGAGAACTTCGAGACTACTTAAGGTAAGGTTAACATCCAATTCATCAACTCAACTCATTTACTAATATTGTATTATTTAACTATTATACATCAGCCAGCTGACTTGAATACTTTTCTTTATTATTTAGGATACACAATCCTATAACAAATATGACTGGTTAATCTTATAATCTTATATTAACTATTTCCATGAATAAGACCTATTCTGGACATACCATAATATTAAAGATTTGTAAAAATGTTTTCAACGTTTAGTTAGGCCTTTCTATGTAGTCTGACCAACCCAAATCTAAAAAAAAATTAAATGATTTTATTTAATCATGAATACCCATCATATTCATTTAACCATTTATTTTATCGCTAAGTATTTTAATAGAAACCTTTACAAGTAATCCCAACATCAGTTATTTCATAAAACTATGAAAGTATGAAGTCTTATGGCCAACTGGTTATAAACCAGAAGGGATAAAATGGAGTGGTAAATTGGTACACCTGGGTTTCAAAACTTGTTTTGGCTAGATCCATTAAAGCAATCTTTTAAATTAATTCTTAAAATCCTTTTGGTTAATTTAATAGCTTCGGTTTTATTTATTTAAATATAAATTATTTTGAAACATTTTTTTTAAAACCACAAAGTTTTAAAGTTTTATACCATATATTTCAATATGTATTTTAAACCAAAGTAAATGATTGGTTTCAAAAGAGAATCATAAACATGACTGTTTTGTTAATAATTAACTTAGTTTGATGTATATTATGATATTATTTGAGTAGGTGGTATTAATTATCACAGACAAATTTCTAGTATAAGCATTTGAGTACAATCATAGAAATAGATTGATTGAAAACGGCGAACATTGCGACTTATATATATATATATATATATGTGTGTGTGTGTGTGTGTGTGTGTGTGTGTGTGTGTGTGTGTATTTATTACAAACTACAACTGGAATTCAAAATATACTAGTGATTATGCATTCATAACTTATTTTAGTCTATCTAGGTTATAGGAGTATTATGCTCAATATGCTTTTATGTAAGGTTTATTCTATCTCCCGTCTCTACTAAGTTTTTATCTAATGGGCGAAGTTCCTTTAAAGTTTCTGGCTCATAGGTGGCATGGGTGCTGGTACTGGTTTGGCGGTTCAACTATTTAATATAAGTTAGCATTTACTGCTGTAGTGGCTAACATATAGAGATTTACCCATTGTTCATCTAATTCATCTTCCCATGGTAGGTTATTGCCTGTTTCCTGAGTTTGTGCATTTATTTCCTAATTAATTATTACTCCCTTTGGTTGTGACTTCTTTATTTTCTCTTGACTTTTTCTAATAATTCTACTTCTCTTCTTAGTGGTAAATGGTTTCTCAGACTGTGCCTTACGAATAAATATTCATTCCTTAGTATCTGCTGAGTATCCTGAGGGATTTGGTTGAAATGATGTTTCCCTTATCTTTTGGTGAACTATCTAATTGACGATAGATGTCCGAAATTCTTTGCTTACCCATACTGTAGACTAACAAATAGTCAAATAACATGAAACACATAATTACATAAGTTATTTCCTAACACAGAATTTAAAACTTAAGTGCCAGCAGAACACTTCTTTGGCTTGAACCAGTGGCATAGCTCTGATACCACCTTCTGTCGCAACCCCCGATCCCTAATCCCCGGGAACGGGCGGCCGAAAACCAGTTTCGGTGGTATCGCGTGTTTGTCTAATTTGGCAGCGGAATTTTCATCAAGACCGTAGTTAGGAAATATTGGATCAGAGTAAAATACCACATTTTCATAATATTAAACACATGGAATAAAACCCAAGTTTGCAGTACACACATTTTCATAGGAATAAATCCTATTTTATTTAATAAAACATCTATTTTATTTTAGGTAACTTTTATTGCCACTTTTCCAAGCTTTTAGTGTTGTCCAGCTGGCTTCTATTTGGCTTTCACAATTTGTTACCTGAAACGCGTTTAAAAACATTTTGTTAGTGGGAAATACTGGTGAGTGAATCCCAGTTTAATCAAGTTTAAGTAAAACCCAGTGTACGTTATTGAGGGCGATCTCGCAATTATATTTGTTTCCAAGACATATCAATTAACATCCATGGTACTGTCGAACCCGACTTGTGGAAATGTTACTCCTTGACCAGGTGGTAACAAATTTTGTATACAAAACACCAACATACTCATGATAATTGTATTATTGCAAATACTCAATAACTGTTATTCGCATGGAAAAGTATTTAAGGTTTTGTAAAAACAGTTAACAAAAAGCGGATCAACTCACATTGCTCTCTTAGATTTTCCGTAAGGGTTTCCTGGTGACAATCTATAATTAACACAAATGCACACGTGTTAGTATAATAACCCATTTTAACATTAGTAATACCTTCCCCGAGACGACATTCCAACAACTACGTTGGGCAGAACCACGACAGCTGTTACGGAACCTTAGATCAATCGGGCAGAGTATCTAATACGTATCCAGGGGTTATGATACCTACAACAGAGCAGAACTTCGCTATTTAGTGGGTATTATACCCGTGTATAATGCCTACACTTTAGAATTGAGAGAAAGAAATGAATTCTGAACGACGTAAACTGAAATCCTGAGGCCTCCTTATATAGGGCCTGAGTTTGGTCCTCTCGCGGCCCGCATAAAGTGTAACCCAAGGGTTACGCGGCCCGCGTCAAAGCTGGTCAACAGCGTAGCTGATCCGGATCATCGCCTAGCCTCGCCACGATGATGACACGTGTCATCACCGGGTGTTGCCGCTTTCTTGATCTCTTGCGGCCCGCGTAAGGGTTAAGGGGTGCCTTACGCGGCCCGCCTAAAACCAAAATTTTAGTTTTTAATTATTTTTAATAATATTTAAGGTATTCGGGGTCCGTTTTCGTGTATGGGCGTATTTTAGGAAGTGTAGGGTGTCAGGGGTGTTTTAGGATGGTTGATACAACTCCTGGATTATTTAATAAAATATATAATGCACTTACATTAAGTATAGTAACCCAATTTAACTTTATCCCTACGTCACGAGACAGAACCCCAACGAATTTAGGCAGAGCCTTGACATACGTTACGGGGCCCTAGATCAATCGGACAGGGCATCAGTGATCAAGGGTTACAACACTCAAAACGGGGCAGGGCTTTATCATTATAATAATATATATATATATTGAGAGGGTGTAGTGAGATTTCGAGAGATGGAGATGGCTAGGAGAAGGAAAAAGAATAGTGCAGATGGAATATTGAGACTATCCATCTATTTATACTTTGAGATAGAATTCTTTGAGAGGTATGACTTCGAACACGTGTCCTCCCCCATTCATTTGTCAATTTGTAGTAAGTTTGCATATTCATTGTTAATTATTATTTTATTATTTTTCTCTTTAAAATTTACGTACACTAAACTTTGAGGCCACGAAATTGATTGACACGTATCAATCCTTCATTAATTGTGGGATCTCATTTCAATGTGCACGTCCACCATACATATGGTCATTTAAGTTTTGAGTTTTATATTTTATTATATATATATTAAAACATATGTACACCTTTTGTAATTTTTGATTTTATTAATTTATATTATAATTAATTTAACTGCTTCACTCATTTGGCGCGTATAATTTCTGAAATATGACGTTTTATAAAATAATGAATATGCTATTAGAATGAGAATATTTTTGTCTACATTTGGGTGTAAGTTTCATTAAAAACGGAGTAGGTTTAAATATAAAGTATTTTTATAATTTAATTATTAAACGGTTCCTACGTTTGCCAAAACACCTTATATTTTTATTGGTCAACTTACCCATGATGCATCCTTTTAATAACATAAGTTTTTATATAATTTATATAAATAAAAATTTTGGGAATGTTACACAAGATCCAGCAATGAAGAAGGCTGTTTATGTTGTATTTGTTGACACGAAGCATCGGTTTTGCGTGTGGCATGTGATGCATAAACTTTCTCTGAAGGTTGGTATGCTTATTTTTACCTTTGGCGTTTTAGGATACACTGTGTTTTAAAATACATGGCGTTCTGTACCTTGTTACTGTTTTTTAAATTAAGTTTTGTCTATGTGTAATATATATGTTTTTTATGCATGGCGTTGTCGTGTTATACATAGGATGGTATTAGGCTATGCAATTCCATTAATTTCAAAGAACGTATTTGTGGTGTTTTGTGGACGGATATTCTCACACCTGAAGAGTTTGAATCAGAATGGGAAGTGGTTATCGCAGAGTTCAATTTAGCAGATAATGACTGGCTATTTGATATTTTTGCACTCAGGGAATCTTGGATCCCTGCATACTATAGAATGGAAGAGATGTCGGGTCTTATGCGAACGACATCGAGGTCAGAGAGTGAGAATCATTTTTTTGGTCAAGTGTGCAATTCGAAAGCTACTCTTGTTTAGTTCATGACTCATTACGAAACTGCAACAGAAGCACAGCGTCACACACACCGGAAAAATGATCATGAATCTCGATACAAATGACCCAGTTGACGAGTAATTACCAATTGTTGGAAGGCCAAGCTGCTGACATATACACAAAAAGTATTTTTTTTGTGACGCTCAAGCTGAGCTAATTGGAATTGCGGATTGCATAAATCAACGTTACGAAGATCAGCCCGATGGGTTTGTTAAGTTTTACATAAA
>JARYGA010031958.1:0-32981 GCA_030545235.1 Helianthus tuberosus
AATATGCAATCAATGTATTTAATAGGAACTAGAATTTTGACCATGTCGCGCGTTGCGGCGGCAAAATCACGCTTGTGACTTGGTTCGTGTCATTAACGTCGTTAGACAGCAATGTAAAGTAGTGATATATCGGTCCAATATCGCCGATAATATCATTACCGATATTTTGCACCGATGTCTAACCAGCAGACCGATAACCTATATATCTGCGGAATTAACTGCATAGAATTTTTTTCTTAAGGTATGCAAATGGATCATATAAGAAAAGAGAAAACTAACCATGCGATGAAGAAAATCTTGCTCTTTTGACAGTTCTCAGAGGTTACAAAGTCAAAGATTGTGTATCTGCAATCATTTTCGAGCAAAGCCGATGTAAAATCATCGTTACTTTTAGCAGGATTGCCAGTCTTCTCCACAACAACTTCAGTTTTCTTTTTGTCAATTTCGAAAATCACGTAACGGTGTGCCTTCTTTCTTTGTAGTTCCAAGAAGGTGCCTTTACAGTGATCAGCAACACCCATTCCAGAAGAAGCATTCTTCTACGTATCAATAGTCTATGTGTAAGAATACATAGGAAAAATAATTCTCAAGTCATTCCCCAAAATCGCCATATAAACAAACAATAAGAATTCGTTTCATTGCAGCTACTACTGACGTGATTCTACAAAACTTATTGTTTAACCACTATAAGAACCGGTTGCACATCATCAAATCACTGGAAATTATATCTAAATTTGTAACGCGATAATCAAATACTCACGTACAATATGCAAAAGTATCAAACCTTAAACACATGTTCTTTAAGTGTAAAGTAGTCATTTGGAAAAAAAATTAAACTCGAGGCAGCGATTGATCAGCCGATCCGGAGCTCAAGTCTACTACAACTAACAAATTTTGCTCCAATTCAACATTAAAGTTGTAATTTGTAAAATTCAAGTTTTTCTCACATACAGTTTTCAAAACTTTTTTTAACAGCAAAAAATCAAAATTTATCAACTAAAAATTCCCAAGTATGATTGGCCAAAGATAACTTAACATCAAGAATTAATAGTAAATAGTAATACCCTGCAAAATCAACTATGAAACCCTACTGATAACCATTAACAAATATATATATTTTCCGTCAAAAAAAGGTCAAGAATAAAACGTATATAATCGCTAAAGGTTCGAGCTCGGTTCGCGTAGTGTAAGAATCTACAATCTATAAGAATAATTTCAGAATTTCGCATCAATTAAATCTTTACCGGGTCTTTCGTCGACTAAGTTTGACCCAAAAGTTGACTGGGGTTGACCAGTTGGCTTTCGTTGACTGACTTTGACCGTGTCGCGAACCCGAATCACTCGAAACTGATCCGAACCGTAATCTGAACCAAACCACCAGTTGATTGTTGTTGACCGAACAGAAACCCGAAGCTTTGAACCAAAACTAAAATCATAAAACCGAGTCACCGGAGTTAGACTTGTGCCCACGAAACAAAGAAAAATCAAACCTGCACTGAGCTTGTTTCCGTGAGGGCCGGACCGGAGTTCAGCAATCGAGCCAAGACCTGAAAACCACCACTGTCTTCCTCATCATCAACATCATCACGTCAATAGCAGACACATCTTCATCATCGTCAACATTAGCGGCACTCGTCGGAAGTCGACACCATCATCATTATTATCAACATCAGTTACCATAATCATCAATAATCACCGGAAAAAAAAAGAAGAATTTCGAGTGTGGAACTTATTTACCGTTCAAAAATCAAAGAGAAAAGAAAGAACAGATGTTCTTACCGACGGAGTCACGGCTGCCGGAACTCCGAGGCACCACCGTCGCCGTCGAGAACCCCTGTCACCGGCCCTGTCACCGTCGCTCACGGCCACCGGAGCACCGTCTTGTGTTGTAGTTGATGAATCGGGGGCGGTGCGTAGAATCAACACTTGTTTGATTTGAGTGGATGAAGATGAACTTGTTGCTACTTGTGTTGTGGGTTCGATTAATCAAAGATCGGGATGAAAAGGACTGGAAGAAAAGGACTGGAAGACACATGTTCGGTGGGAAGAAGATAGATCAGGAAGAAAATGGTAGGTAGCAATGGTATTTAAGAGATGAGAGAAAGGTCAGGTGTTTGTCTTATTACCACCGACCTTTCTCTTTGTTATTATATAAATTTCAATGTGTGTGGAATAGTCATAATACAAAAATATTTAATATGCAATCAATATTTCAAAGGAACAAACAAGCGGATGGCCCGAATACAAACGGATTCCGCATAAAAAAATCAATACTTTCTATAAAAGGAGAAATCTCGATGACATAGGAAAAGCTGAAGTGGCAGCCATAGAGGCTGTCTAACAATGTTTCCCTTATGTCATTATTGCATCATAAAGCCTAATATCTAAAATCACTTTAAAATTCAATCAAACATATGTCCTTCATTTAAAAGTCAAACTTCTACACTTCATTCACAATTAAAAACCTCTGCTCTTTAGTTTACATTCAAACCTATGCTCTTTATAACCAAAGTAAACCTCTGGCCAGATTCAAAATTCTGGCTCCAGAATCAAAATTCAAACCATATATTCGAACCCTATAAATAAGATATATGAATCTGGCTCCACATTCAAATTTCAACTCTATCTCTCTCACTCATATCTGCGAGCATATCTCTCTCTCAAATGCATAGCTCTCATGATTCAGCCGGTTAATCTCTGATTACAGTTCTTTGTACGAACATTTGTTGATTCTGTTTACACATTATTGTTCCAGTATCATTGTTCCAGCATCGTCGCTCCAATGAAGCTTCCCTTCACACATCAACGTTTCAACATCGATGTTGCAGTATCATTGTTGCAACATCGTGAAAAGTTGCATGTGTTACCTTCTTTGATGGGAGAGTTGCATTGTTCCAACATCGTTAAATCAAAATTCAACTTTTCTTATGTCAGTCAGATTTTCTTCTTTTATAGAAAGTATAGATTGTTGCAAGATCGTGAAAAGTTATATGTACTACCTTCGTTGATGGGAGACTTGCATTTTAGGTTTGTGGCTTATTTTTATTAACTGTAGTTTAATTTGATTATGAAGAAACAAGTGTTGATAGTTTTTTATTAACAGTGACATTTTAGAATATGTTAATATGCATATTGATAGTATTAAATAAAATAAACATACATAGAAAAATAAAAATTTACTTAAATATGCATAAACTATTACACACTAGAGTTAACACTTGCTAGGATTTCATAGACTCTGGCTTTTCTCCATGTGATTTCATGCTCTCTTTTGTTTTTCAGATCAGTTAGCATGTCGCAGATTTTCTGATCCTGTTTTAGTAGTTGTGACAGAAACTCTTCTGCATTCTTCTGGAAATCAGTTGGAGGAGAGTGGAGGACTTCATCGAGCAATGTTATGTTGTTCCAGGTTTTGTTGTAATTAGTGTCATTGATTATGCCGACTTTTCTGTTCAGTTCTTCGTCTGATCTTTTTTCTTTGAATGACCACATCGAGAATTATGTTTTAACATCGCTGGTGTCTGACCAGTGGTAGAAGCATCTGTTTGCCATGTAGATTTTTGTTGGATTTTTTTATTTTGATTTGTTTTTTACATACAGTGATTTGGAAGACAAGTTGTTGATGTTTTGAAGCAAAACTAATCATCGGTCTTTTATAGCGTTTAAAACGCGTCTATATGGTAAATGAAGAGGTTAATTGTAATTATGATAACCTATTTTTTCTTTGAAGTTTTAAAATTTGTCCCTTGGGTTTCTTGATATTTAATTTTATAGTTTTCCCATAAATGTTGGGGTTTAAAAAAGGTTTTTGCATTTAAAGGCTGTTGTTTTGAAATATAAATTTATATGTTTAAATTAAATCTACACGTTTTGCTTGATTAGATTATTAAATGTACAATGAGTTTAAATTTGATTTCTTGGGCTGTTATATATTTCACTATATAAACTCATTGCCACTTCATCTGTTTTTCATCACGTTTTGCTACGAAGATATCATACTTTCATATCACTTGAGTAATATATAAGTTAAAATGGCGTCATACACTTCTACAGGGTCTGATGATTTAAAGCAACGCTTTATCGGGCAAATTGAGGAACAGATGTATGAGGATAGGGCTACTCTTTAAGAGCTGAAGAGATGTTTTGATGGACTGCACGTTGGCCTGTTCACGAGAGAGCAGGTTTCCAGAAATCTGATGCGGATGCCTTCAACTTCCGTTCGTGAGCTTTGTGTTGTCAGTAATATAGAGTGCAGTGATAGAGACGTGGAGTTCATGGCGATGCTGAAGGACAACATCGAGAGGTTCAGCAATCGATGGAGTTGAAGCTAAAATTTCTTAATTCTTGCTGTTATTCTTAGATTTGAAAGTTTCATTGTTCAGTATGTTATGTAATTGTTGATCTTTTAATGTCATGAATAAATGAATAAATTTTAATCTTATGAATCTTTGTTGTCGCATTTTACTTTTACTTATATAGTGTTTGAGTTTGATTTAGATTATGTTGATGTTGAATTTTGTGTGAACAGATGTTAGGTAAGTCAACAAAGGTTTAATAGGATTAAAGGTTGGTTTAAGAGTGAACAGATGAGTGCAAAGACAAAACAATGTATAAAATTTGATCATTAATAACAGTTTTTTAAAGAATTTGCTCCTCCAAATTACAAAGACTCAATATTTGGAGTTGTAAAAGGTCTGTTGTAGCTAAAGTATGGTAAAAGAGAACATCTGCTGATGAAGAAAGATTAAAGAAGTAAAGGTCTGCTATGGGTGAACAAATGTTAAAGAACAACAGATGATATTCAAAATATGCTGATCAACAGAGGTTTTTATAGTAACAGTTGTTAGGCTAATAGCAGATGTTGGAAGTTTGTTAGTCTATTAGATTAGATGTTGCTCACTAGGCGAACATTGTAATTGCAATCTTTGTATAAGCATGTTGCTGACATTATTCTTCTCATTCTTATGAAACAACTAATTATCCTAACGACTGTTGATTTACCACTGCTGAATAAATGAATAAATTTTAATCCTTTTAATTTTTGTTGTCGCATCTTAGTTTTACTTATTTTAGTAAGCATAAGTATTATTATATAGTTTTGAATATCATCTGAGGATTGCAGGCTGATATTGATGTAGATGTGTAATTGTCTCTGAGTTTGATTTAGATTATGTTGATGTTGAATTGTGTCTAAACACATGTTTGGTAAGTCAACAGAGGTTTAATAGGATTAAAGGTTGGTTTAAGGGTGAACAGATGATTGTAAAGACAAAATAATCTGGAATATTTGATCATCAATAACAGTTTTTTTTAAGAATTTGCTCAACCAAATTAAAAAGAGTCAATATTTGTTAATGTAAAAGGTCTGTTGTAGGTAAGGTCTGGCAAAAGAGAGCGTCTGCTGATGAAGAATGTGTGAAGATGCAAAGGTCTGCTATGGGCCAAGAGATGTTAACGAACAACAGATGCTATTCAAATTATGGTGCTTAACAGAGGTTTTCATAGTAACAGTGGTTATGCTAATAGCAGATGTTGCGAGTTTGTTAGGCTATTACATGTTGCTCACTAGGTAAACATTTGTAATTACAATCTTTATATAAGCATGATGATGTGGTCTATGAAACAACTGTTTATCCTAACGAATGTTGAGTTACCACTGCTGAAAACATCTGTTTTTGAAACCTCTGCTTGCCTAAAAATTCATCCACTGCTGAAAGGTATCGTCTGTTGTCATAACTTCTGTTTATCCTGATGACTGTTGATTTACTACTATTTCCAACAGAGGTTTCCAAACAATTTATGAGAAGTGCTTAGGTTAAAAGCATGATGATGAAAGCATTCTTCTCATTCTTATGAGAAAAAAGTTTGTTATTCTGCTGCATATATTTCCATTTCTATTTTATCTTCTTCCATTGTGATCATCTTAACTGTCAAAACAATTATAACTTTTGTTTATGCTAACGACTGTTGGCTTACGCTGTTCCTAACCTCTGTAGTTGGCCAACAGAGGTTTCCAAACAATTGTCATCCATTCTCACAAGATGAGGTTCTGACGTGGACAGATGTTTGGTTTCCAAACAACTGTCATCCATTCTCACAAGATGAGGTTCTGGCGTGGAGAGATGTTAGGTTTCCTAACAACTGTCATCCATTCTCACAAGATGAGGTTCTAACGTGGAGAGATGTTAGGTTTCCAAACAACTGTCATCCATTCTCACAAGATGAGGTTCTGACGTGGACAGATGTTAGCTAACATTTCAAGCACTGCTCAAAGTTATAATTTGTTCTCATAACTTCTGTTTATGCTAACGACTGTTTGACTTATACTGTTCCCAACCTCTGTCGTTGGCCAACAGAGGTTTCCAAACAACTGCCATCCATTATCACAAGAAAGGTTTTGACGTGGACAAATGTTAGCCATCAGATATTTGTAACTACTGCCACGTCAGCATTCACTTTTTCTCTCTATATAAACGTTGTTTCATCCCTAAATGGAGCTTCTACCACTGCCGTCTCAAATTCAAAATTCTCAAAATTAGTTTCCAACATATTAAAAACCCTCCAACTTAAACCCTGTTTCATCCCCAAATCACCTTCTTCTCCGATCATGGCTCTGAACATCAAAAGCCCTCACAACTACCTTCCCATCTTCGAGAAAACCAGCAAAAATACCAGCTTTCACTCAAAAATTGACCTTTTAACGTCATCAAAATACAATCAATCCTTACTGCTGATGCTCCGGTTCATACAGAAACACTCCGACAATTTTGGTTTAATGCTGAAATAGAGTCTGAAGATAATAATCCGGTTGCCATCACATCTAAGGTCGGAAAAAGTGTGGCTCGAATTTCCCCATCTACAATTTCCACTACATTTGCATTGGACGACTTGGGAGGTAAGACTAACTTTGAAAAACGTGAACTTCATACATAGTTCATTGAAAGAGGGTATGATGCACAATTAAAGGAAGTTACTATGTATAAACCAAACTTCCCTCCGCCAATGAAATATTTGTTCCATACTCTTTTAACTTGTCTCTCAGCCAAGACCACCGCATTTAATGAGATACATTTAAACATTCAGTATTTGGGTTATGCTATTTTAACAAAATCTAATTACAATTTATCACAAGCACTGTTTTCTGATTTGTTGACTAATGTGAAAAATGTGAAAAATTGAAAAAAGGTGCTCGTAATAATGCTTTTCTGTTGTATCCAAGACTTCTAAGCTACTACCTACAAAACAAGTGTCACAAACAGATTTTGAACAAGGTGTAGCTTTTCAAATAAATAGTCTTACAAGTAAAACTTTTACCATACTTATGGATAAAGAGTCAAAAGTTTCAAAAACAAAACCAAAGGGGGATGAGCCTGTTTTAGATGCGTCCACATCTGTTGCTCAAACCTCTGTTGTTGAGCCAACTGCTCCTGGTGATCATGACACCACAACCGGTGTTGTGAAACTCACACCAGCAAAACGCAAAAAGAAACCTGCCACATCCAAAAAGCCCACCAAAACCAAACAAAATAAAAAAGGGGTCCTTTGGAAGATGAGATCCTAGAGGTTAACCTAGTGACAACACAAATGTCACTTGAAACCACTGCTGCTACTTCCCCACAGTTGTTGGAAAGATCTCAATCCATCCAAACTCCTCATGTATTCTCACAAAAGGATTATGTTGTAAGCACAGAGACATCACAACATGAAGTAGACCTTTCATATGAAAGTATGTTTAAAAGTCCCTCTCCCAGGGCAATCTCGCATTCTACACCACAACCCTCTTCTCAAGTTCCATCAACAATATTACATCTGTTTGAAGCAATTGAAATTCAAAATCAAAATAGTACCTCTCATCCACACATTACTGAGAGTAGAACCCAACAAATGACTGTGTCTGAACCAATTCAATCTGCTATCCTACAGACAGTTGAGGAGGTTATGCCCGTTGAGTTTTACGAAACTCTTGGTGGTAGTTCAAGTGGAGCAGCCACTACAACTGTTGAACCCATTGGTGATCAGTTGGACAGTGGTTACATCATTAAGACTCCCTTGAAGGCAACCACTGATGAGGTTACAACTGTAATCTCTGCTTCAGTGGGAAGTCCCTAGAACCAAGAAAAGGGGCATTTATTTCTAATGATATGGAGTCTTCTCCTATTATCAAAACAGTACAACCACTACAGGTGGGAATTCAGATGATCCTATTGAAGTAGGTGATGAATTAAGTTATAAGGATTTGACTGTTAGAGTGTCTACCATTGAAACAGATGTTACTGAAATGAAAGAATTGATGAAGCAGGTGATAGAGCTTTTTAAAAGTCAATCTAGCACTCATCAAATTGCCAATGAGCTTTGAAATTCTATGCAACCCATCCTTCAAGCTCAGAGGAATTTGGCTGAAAGTAACTACAATTCCCATTTGGAATTTATTAGAAATTTGGTTGATGCTAGGTATAAAGACACACAAGTAGACGTTAGGAACATTAAGGAACATCTGTTCAAACTTTCTGGCTCTACCCCTACACCCATCTTTGAGAAAGATGATGATGATGATGATGATGATGATGATGATGATGATGATGATGCCAAAAGGGGGAGAAATATCCACTAAGAAAGTTGCCAGCTGATTCAGAAGCTAAACCAAAACCAAAGGTGCAACAACAGCCAGAGTCAGCTGAACAAAAATCTTTTGCAAAAGCTTTAGAAGCTGGAAAGGAAAAAGGGATTGATGAGATCCTAAACAAGAAAGGTGAAGAGATAGCAGTGGAAAAGCAGAAGAAGCAAGATACAAAGGAAAGCACTGCTAATCCTACAGAATTTGTATCTTCTGCTAAACCTAAATCCAAACCTTCTACAGAAAAACTACCACAAAAGAAGGAAAAAATAGCTTCAACACCATCATCACCCATTCTGCCAATAGATGCTGATATAACAAAAGTATCAGCAGATGTTAGCCAAACAGCTGCTGAGACACCAGTTGTTACACCAGAAGTTTGTCAAACGTCTGCTATGATCATTTTCACTACACCAACAACATTCCAACCACCTCCAATATCACAAAGTCTTCCCATACATTCACCTTCACCACCAAAATGTGCTCCTTTACCAGAAAAATCTAAATCCAAACCTTCTCTAGAAAAATCACCACAAAAGAAGAAGAAAATAGCATCAACAGGATCATCACCAATTCACCCAATAGATGGTGATACAACAAAAATATCAGCAGATGTTAGCCAAACAACTGCTGAGACACCAGTTGTTTTAGCAGAAGTTTGTCAAACATCTGCCATTATCATTTTCACTAGACCAACAACAATCCAACACCTACAACATCACAAAGATTTCCCATACATTCATCTTCACCACCAAAACGTTCTCCTTCACTAGAAATCATGTCCACACGTAAGAGAAAAACTCATATTGTGTTACAAGATGATGAGGAGATTAAATCAGCAATCTCCGTATCATCTGCTCCCATTCAAAACAGTCCATCCTCATCATTTCCTCCCAGAGAACCTACTTCATCCCTTCCAATTGCTACACTACCATCAGTCATTCCCCTGGAAGCTCAATATCCTCTGGAGTTAGTCATTGTTAAAAGTGAAATTGAATCATTCTTCACAATAGAGGATCCATCTAAAAGATCCTTCCCATCTCTTTATGGCTATAAGAAGTCTCAAAACTTAGATGAGTATCTGAAATTAAAAGTAACACAGGCTGAGGTTATAGCAAGAGAGAATAGCATGTGGATAGATGACAGGGAATACCAGAGGTTCTTATCATTTCAGCTTAGTAAAGTCAGAAAACTTGAAGACTTTGCTAGGGACCTAAGTAAATCCATGTCTGAGAGGCCGGTAATTCCTGAGCTTCAGATGCAACCGAAGGATGATTATGTTGGACACATTATGAAGTACAAACCATATAATGCAACCAGAGATCAATTCAAAGACTGGTTAGCAGATGCTCTTAGAGAAGAAATCCATAGAATCACAAAAATGCGCAATGATCCTCTGGTAAAGCCAACTCCACCTAATTGGAAGAAAGTCAAAACAGTGGAATCAGATGAGGCATTGAAGTTTAAAAGAATGAGAGCAGAGCTTGTGGCTGTTGGTTATAGTTCAGCTAGATACATTGCCAGATGGTATAAACTAAAGATAGTTGAGACCTACAAAAAGTTGGAAGAACTTAGAGCTGAAGATCCAAATGTTCCTCAAAACCCAGTCTATCCTACAACAGCTGCTCTGTCTCAAAAGATCCATACTCCCAAAAATCTTCTCTAATCATCTGCTTTATCTGAATCCATTGCAAATTTAGTCAGCAGACCCCAATCACCAAACTCATCTTCAATAATTTTTTTCCCAAGAAAACCAGCTGATACAAAAATAGTAAAGTGGAAGTCATGCTCAAAAACCCAAGTATTGACCTTGATCAGATCAGATGGTAGTGTTGAAGAGATTAAAATGGATAGTGCATATAATATGAATACATACGATCTCCAAGATTTGTTGGACCTTCAACTTGAAAGGGATGATGAAGAAGACATGTTCTCCCTGGACTTTGAACTACAATTCAAAGGACAAATCAGGGAGATGTTGATGAGAAATAAAAATCAGTAATAAAGAAGAGTTTTGGTATCATCTGTTGTATAGGGAGATTGTTGGATCAGCAGCTGTGACATTGTCTCCAGTAGCATATTTAAACAGGACACAACATGTAGGAAAGGACATGTTGTTGCGTAACACACTCTTGATTGAGCTTTGATGAAAGTTGTTGAGGCAGGTGATTATGTGTTCGTAGTTAATGTTTGTTGAAACTTAAGTTGTATTTGAATTCTATTAATTTTGTTAGACATCTTTTATATGTACTTATGTCTATAAACAGTTTACATTGTCAATGGGTGGATACTCCCTTTTTTGGATAGGAGAATGGAAATAATCATATGTAACTGATATATTAACCGATGATCTATGTTTATAGTTGTCTTTTAACTATAATAGATAACACGTTTTGGTACAATATCTATATACTTATCTATACTTTCTATTAAAATGTGTTATGCATGGTTTTTTAAAAACCACCCATGTTTGCACACGGGTCTTATCTCTAGTTAAGTTAATGAGATGCATTCCCTCCCAAAATAAGGCTGGAGCTTCACCATAATGCGACACGTATCTCAAATCCATCTCATATATTATATTATATTATATATACATATAGATATAGACTAGGTTATAATCCCGTGTGTTACACGGGTAGAATAAATGAATTTTATATACTAAATAGTTATAAAACAATATATCTTTAAAAACCTCATTTATTACACGGGTTGAATAAATGTAATTTTATATATTAAATAATAAAAAAAGTTATATCTATAAGAACCATATGTATTGTACGGGTTGAATAAATGTAATTTTATATACAAAATAATAAAAAAGTTATATCTTTAAAACCATGTGTATTACATGGGTTGAATAAATGTAATATTGTTTACCAAATAATAAAAAAAAGTTATGTCTTTAAAAACCTACGTGTATTACACTAGTTGAACAAATATGATTTTATATACCAAATTATATGAAAATTATATTTAAAAAAACTAATGGATATACTCAGTACGCGATAAATATGGTGATTGTGAATATGATTGTTGAAAAGAAGATACAATGGTCAAACATGTTATTTAAGAAGTAAATAAGCAGCCATTTGAGTGAGCATATATAAATTATATTTAAAAAACTCATAATAAATCTAATTTTATATAAAGTAATATTGAAAGTTATATACAATTTGTTTAAAAATTATGTAATAAAATCGATATAATAATTTTTTTAGTCATGAAAATAAAAAAAATAATATGTTAATACAAAGTTCGGTTTTGGTGATAAATAATTTGGTTATTTAAAAATATTTTAAATTAACAATTTAAATTTAAGGATAATATTTTATTGGAAAAATAGAAGTATTCTATTCGACATTTAAAGTAGGATAATTTTTAATATTAATTTTTATTTATTTATTAATATAAGGTAGAAAAAATATGATTGAATAGTTGAGAGGTGATAAATCGGTTAACTTTATTATAATGCCATATGTTTTTAGTTCTATATTTTTTGAATTATTTAAAAAAACAAGACTTTGTTGTTGTTAGTAAAATTAATGATTTTATATTTGTAATTTTGTTTGTATTATTTTATTAAAATGTGCATATTATACATATAATGATATTGTGTCTTAAGTTATTGATGCCATCCAAAATGTTTTTCGATTTTATATCTAGCATTATATATACTATGGTAAAAGTTTAAGGTTTATTAAAGATAATTATATCATCGAAAAGAATCAGAGTAAATTTGTATATTACAAATAAAAAATAGGTGTCTGTAAAAAAAGAAGTAATAGTTTGGGCAAAAGGAAGCTAAAAATTGTAGTTGTTATATGACATGTTAGGTAATATAAATAATAAAAATCTATACTATACAATAAAAGAAACCAATGGGAGGACACGTGTCATTCATTGAAGCCATCTATTTTTATAGATAATTAATATCAATTAAAAGATAATTATAAAAATAAATTTAATATAAAAGAAACTAATGGGAGGACACATATCATTCATTGAAGCCATCTATTTTTATAGATAATTAATATCAATTAAAAGATAATTATAAAATTAAATTTAATATAAATTTAAACAATTCGTATAGGAGATAATCTAATATTTTAAAATATTTATCAGATTTCAAAATTATTTATCCTGAAATGTATGAAAAGTTAATTATTTTATTATTATTTTTTATTGAAGTGTATAAAAGGTAAATTATTTTATTATTATTTTTATATTTTATTGAAGTAAATCACAATCAACATCTATTTTTTCATATAATTTACTAGGTTAGAACCTCGTGTATTACACGGGTTTAATAAACGTAATTTTATATACTAAATAAAAAAATAATATATTTTTAAAAACCTCATTTATTACATGTGTTGAGTAAATATAATTTTATATATTAAATAATAAAAAAAGAGTTAATTACATAGTTAGTCCCTGTGGTTTGCACAAAATAATATACTTAGGTACTAATTGTTTAAAATCACCTTCTATGGTATTAACTTTTCATTTTGTAACCCTTGGAGGTATTAACTTTCAGGGTATTACATAGTTAGTCCCTGTGGTTTGCACAAAATAACATACTTAGGTACTAATAGTTTAACAAACAATTAACGTTAATACTTCCAAACGTTACAAAATGAAAAGTTAATACCCTAGAAGGTGATTTTAAACTATTAGTACCTAAGTATATTACTTTGTGCAAACCAAAAGGACTAACTATGTAATTAACTCTAAAAAATTATATCTTTAAGAACCCCGTGTATTGTGCGGGTTGAGTAAAAGTAATTTTATATACCAAACAATAAAAAAGTTATCATTAAAAAAAAACATGTGTATTCACGGGTGGAAGAAATGTAATTTTATATACTAAATAATAAAAATGTTATATTTAAAAAATACTTTGTATATTGTACGGGTTGAATAAATTTAATTTTATATAGCAAATAATAAAAAAAATGTTATATCTTTAAAATCCCTGTGTATTACACGGGTTTAATAATTGTTAAAAGAATCTTTTAAATCAAAATTGATTTTTTATTATTTTTTAAATTAGGTTAATACTATTTAAAATTTTTGGTTTGATTAATAAGTTATTTTATATAATTTCTCAGAGTTAACAATAATAACATTAACAATAAATAATATGCATGTTTATCTACTGTTAAGTGAAACAATGCTTTTTGGTTTAGATAAGACTTTATGCATGGTTGCAAAAGTCGCTAGGCGCTCCCTAGTCGGATTCGGGAGTACTCGGCTTAGGCGGAGATTACTCGGGGAGTAATTGGCCTGGGAGACCAGTACTCGTGCCTCGGCAGCCTACTGTAACACCTCGAAAATTCACGTCCTATAATGTATTGACACGTGTCATAAGCTTGAACGTGTGAAAGAATACTCTAGAGGGACTAAAGTTGACAAACATGGAAAGTATGTGAATTTAAGGGTTAAAAATGTCAACGGTGGATAAATATACTTTACAATAACCCTACATAATGTTGATACCTTCAAACGAATAAATCATGGACCATACGAAGCTAAATATGAAAGAAAGTGAGAGATTACAAACTACAGGGTTAAATGTGTCAACATGTTTAAAGTATACCTCTGAGTGACCTTTTAGCAAACCCGAAACTTTGTAACGGTTAATTATGCTCACTAGAATGCCCGATAAAAATTTCATAAAGTTTCGTCATCGTATGAGAAAGTTATGATCAAATTCGTATACGAGGGGTTAAAAGCGTCAACGATGAAGTTTATGACTTTTCGGTTGATAACAAAGCAAACCAAGGACTTAACAAAGTGGGTATAAGTCTTGAAGCCCTTATAGGTAAATTTGGAGGGCTCATAATGCAAGAAATTAAGTGGAATGCCCTTTCGAATGACCAAGAGCCAAGGAAGCAATAATGAAAAAGTTTTAAATCTGACAACAGGACTTAGGCGGGCCGCGTAAGCCTTAACAGAAGCTTACGCGGGCCGCGTCCGATCCCCAGATACAGAAAGTTGGGACAGCAGCCTATTTAAGCGCAATAACCGACTTTGGGAGATATTTTCCACTCCATGGGCGACCCCTACATGCTTTTTAGACCTTAGGGAACATCTGTGGATGATCCATGACCAATGGTAGACTTAGTTGTCAATAATCTAGTCAGATTAAAGCACTATATAAAGGGCCATTAGTTACAACTTTTGATCACACCATCACCACTCAACTTCTGATCAATTCTGGAGCTCAAGGCCACTTTCTAAGGATCACTAATCGTGCATAGGACTTTTGTAAGTATACTTGACATTCCTTAATTGAGTTTTTACTTAGTTTTAGCCTAAAAGTCAAACCGTCGTAATTAACGGTTGACTTAGCGATTAATCATTAATGGTCCAGTGATTAGTCGAATTGAAGGTAGTTATAAGTTGGTAATTATGTGGGCATTAAACCCTTAAAATGGCACCCTCTGATTCCCGCTCTAACTAGACCAAATGTCGGGTCAAAGTTGTTTATAAAAAGTCAACAGAAACTTAAATTGCGATTTAACATGTAATTAGCAATGTAGAAGGCATGTAACCTATTTTATCACTCATATAACTTGGTAATAAGTATAAGAACTGGTCTAAGCTTGTTTGATCCGACAATTTTCTGTTTAGACCCGGTTCGGAACCGAAAGTCGCAAAACTTGGACTTTTGCTTTGACTTCAGTTCTGACCCGATTTAGTATGATTTGGAAATGCCTTAGAGCTTCCTTAGGACCAGGTTACATGATAGTATAACTCTCTGTGGTTGGTTCGTTGATTGTCCGATTCGTTTACATGTTTCCGTTAATTGCTTAATGTTGACCGTAATGCCCTTTTGACCATAAAGAGAGAATTTTGGAAATATGAAAGGACAATAATCCTTGTTACTGATTTATAAACATGTCCCTAAATTTTCACATCAGTTGGGGGTCTAGATTAGGAGTTATGCTCAATAGCGTAATTAGAACGCCTTTTAGTAATTAAACGGCGTCATTAGCATAAATCATATCTAAACCCAATTTTTGACACCAAACCTTTTACCCACTGATGTAATATAATATTTTGGGATTTTTAAAGATTTTTAATTATTTTTAACCTGCTCATAACCTAAGGTTATGGCGTTGATTCGGTAAATACCGATTATACCCTTTTTGGTTATAAAATGAGTCTACATAGTATTTTGACACCAATCCAATTGATACTGATTTTATATAATAAATAAAGTATTTTGAACTTTATAACCTGATCAGAAAACTCAGATTTCCTGTATAACCCGGAAATCGCTTAAAATGACTTTTTAAGCGTATTAAACACCTAGTATGGGTTTAAAACCATTTTGTCATATAAGACTTATCACCAACTGATATAACCTATTAAAATAAGTTATTTTACTGATGTATTCGGACCCGAATCTCAGAATTATAAATAATCTCTTTTATAATCTTTTAAATGACCAAAATACCCCTACGGGGCTTGTATTGAGGTGAAACTCGTTTTGGGCATAATGGAAGATATCCTACTGATATCACAACATATTTAAAGCATATTGACTTAGGAAACCTGTATATGACTCTTACGGTTACCCGTTACGCTTCTTACGCGTTCGGTTCGGTTTATGTAACTAGTTTGCATAAATTAGCCGAAACGGGTAAAATTTTGTCGTTTTTATCTTAAAATCCAAAATGTGTTTAGATTACCCATATTATACAAGTCTTCAAACTTGTCGGGTCTAAATCACATTCTATTCCGGTCTTCGCTTAATCACGCGTTCGAACCGTATCTTTCCTTAAAACTAACCGGTCTAAGCTTAAGCTTAACTAAATCACGCGTTCGAAATCACATTCTATTCCGGTCTTCGCTTAATCACGCGTTCGAACCGTATCTTTCCTTAAAACTAACCGGTCTAAGCTTAAGCTTAACTAAAGACCGTTAGGATTCTAATAGGTTATTATAAACCTTCGTTCCAGAATAGGAGACCCAGTAAAAGCTACACGCACTTGCTATTTGTGATTGATACTTGCAAAGGTAAATACTTTTAACTTATTTTCCCTATACGGGCTTGGGGTATGGTATATAAAATACCGCTTGGTCGGACATTGAATCTTTAATCGAATAGAGGTTAAATCATTGATATGTTCCGTTTTGAAATGTCTTGTTTACTTAAAGCCTTTGGGGGGTTGATGACCATGTCCCGGATATCCTTGGCATCATTTTACGAAATGGCCACGACCTAAGCACGGGGTGTAGGCGTACACCCGTCAGTGCCAAAATAAATAATGTGGTGTGTCTATTGATATTTAACCCGGTCTACGGATCGGGCTACTGAACGCATAAGGAACATGTAATTCTTTTACAAGATTATATTCAAATAATTATCCCAAGTTATAAAGAGTTTGTGCCACGTGCATTCAAATCAATTTATTAAACCTTTTCTAAATGAGTCAGTTAGTTGTATTTACCAGTGTAAACTGACGTATTTTCCCAAAAAGGTTAAGTGCAGGTACTACGCGAACTAGGCTGGCTTCCTCCTAGCGTCCACAATAAGTCTCGCTAGCTTGGATGTCAAAACTGTTGAACAATGTTTCCTATTTATTTTTGATCCACCTGTGGATTATTTTCAACTGTTGTGATACTTGATATTACAATTTAGTAAAATTGAAATATATCTATCTTTTGCTTCCGCTGTGCATTTAAATATTGTGTTGTTTGACTGTAATGTTACCAACCACGTCACGATACTCCCCACCGGGCCCACCGGTAATACGTGAAAATATCGGGGTGTGACACCTACCCTGTAGCGAGTACTCGGAGCCTAGGCGAGACTTTTACAACCATGACTTTATGATTTGAAGTTAAGTTTATGCCAATGATTTAGAGTTGATAAGATTTTTATTAATTTAATTAATATTTAATAATTTAAATTAAATAATAATTATCTACAATTAAAAATGGTCTAGAATAATGACAAGTGTCCCAAAATTGGTTTCTTTTATTATAGTAGATAGATTTGAAGAGATATTTTCCAACGAATAATGCATCCATCCTTATCAATTCTAAAACAATATACATAAATGTATAAAAGGTTAATTATTTTATTATTAGTTTTTATTGAAGTGTATAAAAGGTAAATTATTTTATTCTTATTTATTATTTTTATATTTTATTGAAGTAAGTCACAATAAATGTAAATACAGAACTAGACGATTTATGGGAATCAATCCATGGTATATATGCATTACTTTTAATTAATAGTTTCTTCGTATGTATTTGATTAAAGAAATAAAACAAAATTTAATTTGTTACGAAAAACTGCTACACTATTCATCTTGAAAGGTGTTTATTTATTTGAACTTATTAAGTTTTTAAGTGTTAAATGGGGTTTTTGAAGTAGCTTTCAACTTGTATGCTTTTTTTTATCATATATTTTATATTGTAATTATTCAGTCTGTTAAATACAAAATATTAATCAATGTTTATCGGTTCTATACTTTTATTTTCGTGTTCAACTCTCAACTCAAATACGGTAATTACTATGTTTACGTGACATTTATAAGAACCATCACCGCAATCATTTATAAAAGACATTTATTCAATCCATATAATACATAGGGTTTATAAAGATATAACTTTTTATTGTTTGGTATATAAAATTACATGCGCTCAACCCGTATAACACATGAGTTTCTTAAAAATGTAACTTTTTTTATTATTTAATATATAAAATTAAATTTACTCAACCCATACAATACACGTGGTTCTTAAAAATACAATTTTTTTTATTATTTAATATATAAAATTACATTTATTCAACACATGTAATAAACGAGATTTTTAAATATATTGTTTTATTATTTGATATATATAAAATTACATTTATTCAACCCGTGTAATAAACGAGATGTTTAAAGATATATATAATTTTATATTATTTGGTATATAAAATTATATTTATTCAACCCGTGTAATACACGGGATTCTACCTAGTCTATCTATACATATAATAAAGTAAATCATATGGGGGACACATGGCACTCTATAAGGTGATCTCAATAATTTTTTCTCGCTTAAATAAATAGATATAGATAATATTTGTTAATAAGAGTTAAATAAAAAAATATATTATTTTAATCCCTAAATTCTATCTTTTTTATCTTTTTATCATTTACCCTAAACAAATATATTGGTCGCATAAAACAAACTTATAATAATAAAACGGTTTAATATACTTTTTGTAATTTTTATTATTTTAATCAATTTATTCTATTAATCACATAAAACAAACTATAATAATAAAACAGTTTAATATACTTTTTGTAATTTTTATTATTTTAATCAATTTATTCTATTAAGAACGCAAAATGAATTGGGTATTTTTCATAAGATTCAAATAAAGAATAATTTTTATTATTTAATATATAAAATTACGTTTATTCAACCCATGTAATACACGAGGCTGTTATACAAAATTATATTTATTCAATCCCTGTAATACACATTGTTTTTAAAGATATAACATTTTTATTATTTGGTATATAAAATTAGATTTATTCAACATACAATACACAGGGGAATTTTAATGATATACAAAATTACATTTATTCAACTTGTATAATACATAGGGTTTTTAAAGATATGATTTTTTTTATTATTCGGTATATAAAATTACATTTATTCAACCCGTACACTACACAAGGTTATATAATAAAAGAAATAAAATGGGGACATTTTCTATTGGGTTGAGATGCATGTATTGATACCAAGACTTTTCTTTTCAATAAGTAACACACACAAAGTAGTAAAAGTGAGTAAAAAAATCAAAATAGTTGCATGTTTCTTTAGGGAATATTGGATTTCAATAATAACAATTATTCGTCGTTGCCCGCCAATAGTCCCAACTTAAAAAGTAACCACTGACAGTCCCAACTATTAACATATTGGCCTCCAATGGACCCTGACTAACAGAACCCTAACGTCGTTAGTCTCCGCTCGCCGAAAAAGCGTTTTTGGCCGGAAAACTCGATTTTTTTGTCTCAAACCTCTTTGTAACCTTATTACTTATTTTAGGAACCTTTTTCTACTAAAAGCCCCATTTATTGAGGTCGCCGTAAATTCTTTCATCGCTAGAAAACTACTTTTTGTCCGGAAAACTTAAGTTTTTGGCCAAAAAACTCAACATTTTCGTCTCAAACCTTTTTGTAACCTTATATCGGACCTTTAAGAACCTTTTTTGGCTAAAAACGTTTTTCTGGCGATCGAATACTAACAACGTTACGGTTCTGTTAGTCAGGTTCTATTGGAAGCCAATATGTTAATAGTTGGGACGACCAGTGGTTATTTTTGAAATTGGAACTGATAGCGGTCAACGGCGAATAGTTGAGATTATTAAAATCCAATATTTATTTCTTTAATTAACTTTTCCCAAGTTTTGTTGGTGTGAATTTTGATGACTTTCTTTTTTATTTTATAATTTTAGGATGTTCATCCCATGAAATTCATTGTTATTAGAGGTTTGTCCCATGAAATTCAATGTTATTAATGACAACTTATGAATTTATCATGTATGTTCAATTAAAACTATCAAGAGTAGATTAAAAATAATAAGTATTTACAAATAATAAATTATATCATTTTTATTAATCAACCCACCCGTGTAACACACGGGGCCATAACCTAGTAATATAATATAGAAAATCAAATATATAATATTATATATGAGAAGTGTATATTAAATTTAAAGTAAATAATAATTATCTATAATTAATTAGAAGAAATTAAATAAAATAATATTTAGTAGGAGAGTGATCTATAATTAATTAGAAGATATTAAACTAAATAATTATATATAAGAGATTAAATTAAATAATATTTAGTAGACGAGTTTTTTTTATAAATAATGATTAACCATAAGAGATCGGTGAAATAATCAAAAGATACATGATCTAATATGATAATAAGTGTCCGTATAATGGTTTCATTTGTTATATACTACAGATATAGATTCGTTTTCAAGTACGATGAAGCACTCGCTCCGAAAATCAAATTGATGGAGTTATCAACTCATCGTAGACCTTTTTATCTTTGACTATTAATCTGAAATTAATTAATGTCCCAAGCTTTAAACTCAAATGATTCACGTTGCTTCAAACCGACGTGGGATTAAGATTGACTCTCACCTTCTGTTAGCTTTGTCGCCTTTGATCGTTAACATTTAACTCACCATCGTTAACTTTGAAATATATTTCCGTTAACATCAAAGAGTTAAATAGTGAAATTAAATTGCCAAATAGTATTAAGCCCCTCGCATTGTGGTAGGAGCGTGAAACTGTGACAGGTAGTATTAATGTCACATCGTCGCCAACGATCGTCAACACCATAAAAGTTTGTAAAACAAAAGAAATAAAAAACGAAAAAAAAATAAAAATAAAACCGAATGAAAAGTAAACGTAACAACGTTAAACCATGCATGCTCGTTGTGGTGTGTCAATGCGTAAAAAATTAGACGGAAATGTAAAACACAACGCAACTGTTAAACGGAAAAAAATAGAGGTAAGAACTTTGAACCATATACGCACGTTGTGACGTGTAAACTTAAAAAATTTATACCGAAACGTAAAATAAAAAATTTGTAAAAAATAAAAAATATATGAGACCAAATTGAAAGTGAAAAAAATGTTAAAGTTAAATGTAAAAAATAAAACTATTAAGGTAAAAAAAAAACAAAAAAACAAAAAAACAAAAGAAAGTAAGGTACAACCTGTAAAATATGAGGTAGAAACCATAATGTATAATCAAGTTACAAATTAATAATATATATAATGGTTGTTGTAATCAAATAAATAGAACCTTATTTATTATTTTTTGAACATTTTTTACATCTAAATACCATCTTATTTCACACTTTCAAGAATTTGAAACCACATCATTTTTGTGCATGACAACCACCACACCACAATAAAACTAAGTCATGGGTATAAGTTGATTTATTTAATAAAAAAGATTTATCTAAAGGTTATCTAGATAATGTATATTTTAAAATAAGGATTAGAAAGTTAAATACTTATGTCTAGACGTCTAGTATACTTGGGTAATTCTTTGTATGTGGTCTCCTACAACCTAAGAATGGATAAATGTTATTCCTATCCATAGTAAGTTTAATAATAGAACAAGTGATTGTTTATTTGTAAATCGAAATCTCATCTTTAAAATGAGGGGGAAAAGGTTGTAGCATCCAAAACTTTCGGTGGCCTCATAGTGGGTAGAATCCGGTAAACGAATCTTGCACCCTTATCAAAGTGGTGTTAGCGCTTGAAAGCTGACTCGGATAAGAGCTTTCTCAATTTCCATGCGCAGGTGGATGCAATCATCGGTCAAGTGCCCGGTATCTTTGTGGAACTCACAGAACAAACTAGGGTCTTGGCCTTTCTTGTTTCGCATAGCTGGTGGATCTTTGAGATCCAACTTTTCCTTGTTAAGAACCTCGAGTGGTGTCTTAGTCAGCGGAGTCCATTGTCTCTCTTGATTCATACCCTTGCGTGCCTTTGTATGCCCTATCTTGTCATTCGCAGCTCGGGCATCTTCACCATATCGGTATCTTTCGTCATCGTTGTGCGACTGACTTGACCTCCAGTCGGAGTGTCTCTTCCTTTTGTCGCGCTTGCTGGAGTCGCGCAAATAATCTTTCGAGTAGTGGTCTATTGAGTAGTGATCTTTCGAGTAATGTCCAGACCTTGACCCAGTCAAAGTTTCCTCTGCTTGTGCGACGATCTTTGACGTTTCCATCAACTTGTCCCACTCTTTTGGCATGCCATCTCTTCCGGGGATAGTCCTTATTAGACTATCACAGCGTATGACCTTCTTGAAGTAGGCGCGCATGAGGTCTTCTCTGACCCCACCAATCTTCAAACACTCCTTGTTGAATCAAGTGATGAAGTCTTCTAACCTTCGCCTTCGTACCTCCAGATATCCATTACCTCGGAGGTGTCACACTCATACCGTCGCTGCTGGCTTAAGTGAGCGAGAAATTTTTCTTGCAGATCAGTCCAAGATTTGATTCTCCCTGATGGGAGGCTGTCGAAGCATGCGCGTGCTGCCCCTGTGAGGGTTTGCACGAAAAGATGGCACCACATGGGCATGGTCCATCCTCCTACGACGCCGACGCTGGTGAACAATTGGATGTGGTCGTCTGGATCAGTTAGAGCGTTGAACTTACCGACTGCTTGTGGAAGTTTGGCCTTTTCCAACGGTGCGAGAGCGATCTCGCGAATAAACTTTGACTTCTCAGCTGTTGCTGCTTGTCTGTAGACCAGGGTGTAGTCGTGCTCAGCCGACAGGTTATATGTTATTCGCGCCAGTGGCTTGTAAGCTTCATGATTCTTCTGGAGTCTACTGAAGATTGAGGACTCTTCTCGCTGGTACGTTGAGTCCTCTTCATCGGTGTTGCGATCCCACTCATTGTTTATGTTGCGCGGCCCGAGCCGACTACTTAACGGAGGCTTCCGTTGTTGATGAGTGTGATTATCATACTTGCTCACTGTTTCTCCATAAGTATCGCGCGTATCGCGCGCACTTTGCCTTCATGGTGAGGGCGGACTTTCATGCTGCTGACTCTGCGCGCGTGCATGGTGCGGAGTCTGGCTGTCCACTTGTCGTGGTGTAGGAGTCACAAATGGAGATGGTTATGTCTGGACTTGAATCAGCGCCTGCTGCGCGCTCAGCTGCGCGTAGATCAGATTCAATGTCGCTTGAGACTTTTCATACCAGGAGGCGAGATGTAACGCCATGTTCTTTCGTACTTTCCATAATTAGAAAGTCTTGTTTGTATTTCTATTTTTGGAAGTCTTGTGTTCTTGTAATCGTTCTTTCGTTGTAATCTTTGTAAAATCCGAGACTTGGATCATAATGAAATTCATACCTTTATTTGCATTCATGTTACACACATTTCATGCTTGTTTGTACATTTAAATTTATCAAACGTGCGACACTTTAATCACAATATGTGCAAAATACGTCAAACTTGTAAACATGTGCCTTATATGCTAAATTTGTGCAAATTCGATACTTATTCTCGACATTCATACTTGTTTATGCTCTTTTTATATTAGCTTCATGATACAATTACATTACAAACCTTTAAATATGTTTCTCATACTTAAAACACATTGAAAACAACTTAAAACATCAATATACCAAAGTATAGGAGTCAAAAGTGGTAAAAATCCAACATTTTCTCGGCCGCATGGCGTCGCCACCCGCGATGGGTGAAGGAGAATTCCTCCATGGGCCGCCACAGCCACTAATCCGCATAAAAGTTGTTCAGCTCGCTGTTTTGAGCGGGATTTGGTGATTTTTGAGTTTAAACTTGCCTCTAATGCATTTAATTCTTCACCTAACTCAACCACAACCCTCCCCTATAAATACCAAGCATACTCCAAGCCATTTTCACTTTGCAAACACCTCCAAATCACTCTACAACTCTCTAAATCGCAGCGGCAAATCGGTGTTCGAGCAGAAGCATACCTCTTCACTAAAGTGAGCATAACTCACTCAATTCTTGTCTGATTTACCTCATTATTTTTCCTATGTGCTTGGATTAACCTTAGCTTCGATTCCATGGGTTTTTCACAGAAAACCAGTCCCTGGAACGTCGCCAAAAAGGCTCCAAAGTTCACAGTTTGTTTCTGTTTTGGTTCAATCTTTACTAAACTTGTTTAAACTTGAGTTTAACTCATCTCAAACCTATGTCCTTATGCTTATAACCACTTCTATGGTTAGTTAGGCTTAAAAACAAGGTTGAGGCATTCAAAATCAGAGGTATAACCTCACAAACTTTCTGTTTTGTTCAAGGGTTTAACCCACAAGTGATGTTCAAGTTCAAGACTTGATGTTTGTGTGATTTAGGATTAACTTGGGTTATCCTACTTAAAAATCCACGCATTGCTTGATGATTTCTCATAGATTAGTTGTTCATATTCTTGTATTACTTGTAAGTTCATGACCCTCCTTGAATGTTCATAACATCAAGTGTAGTGGTGAACACTTATAGGTGCCTAAATGGAAGACTTTCTTCCTACCTCCTACATGAATTCTATGACACTTAAGAGGTTCATAAATGGAGAATTCATCCTCATACCTCATGCTTGAACTATTGAACTATTGGACTTATTAATGTATAATACATAACCTATATAATACCTACATATACTATCCAACATTCGAACCTTTGATGGTGAATTTGTGTTCATTCGTCAAAGTACTAGATTAACATCATCTAAGACCAAAAACTTGTTATGATTCTAATGGGTGTACTACTCATGAAAACATTATAACCCTTGGGGTTTCATAGTGTTAAACAAGTATTTTGTGTTTAAAAGATGATTACTTTCATATGCTTATGTTCTTATGTTTTAACCTCCAAATCATTAATCTTCCGAATTCCCAATACTCATACACTTTGCTTCTTCGTGTAGAAGGAATTGGTGCTCCTACCTCCAACAACAACTCACTCGCGGATTCACAAGTTGAAGACTTGCAAAACCGTGAGTATACTCGTAGCCCCCTTTTATGTTTACCACTTTTGGGGTGTAACATGTTACATTATAAAATTACACTTAAACCTTATTCTTTATGCAAATGCATCAAGACAATCCAAATACATGAATGTTATGTTTGTTATACTTGGGTGATTCTTATGTGATACAATAGTCATTTGCTTATTACTAGCCTCCATTTGACATGTATAGCGCTATAGGAGTAACGCACCACTCGTGAACGAGAGGTCATGTTGAATTATATCATTTTGCGTAAACAGAGGGTTGACTAGAAATATTGCATGCCTTGTATGATGCTCATGTATAAACTAAGTTGCCATGTGGATTCGTTTTAAACTTTTAAACTTATACTTATACTTATTCTTAAACTTGTATACTCGCCTTTGCTTTTGCATTGAATTGTATTTTAAACATGTTACAGGTTGATGATTGATGATGCTATGAAACGGATTAGCAATGATGCCTAGATACTCACTTAGACGTTTAGGGTTAAAGTGTTGTATCAATTTTGTTATTTTATGTCATGAACAATGTTGTTATTTGAATTTCCTTGTAATGTTTTGACAATTTGATTATGAAATAAAATCGGTTGAATTAAATATTGTCACAAATAGTGTTATGAAGTCTCTTACAATCTCTAACTTGTCACACTCTGATGATTCCGCCATTGGTTGGGGTGTGACACGAGAGTTTCTCCCTTTGGTAGTCCTAACAGCGTAGATATGTTTGATGGCGCTGGTGCTGACGGACCAGCACCATGGCTTGTTGGGGTTACCGTTTGGGTGGTACGGATACCACTTGCGCGGATGACCCCAACATGTGTGTCCTCCCCTCGGTATACTCGTCATTGGGTAGGTTTTGGACATGCGAGATGTCCTCCACCGTACCTGCTTGAGAACGTGCACTGATAGGTGGGAAAGGGATTCCCTGATCAGCCATCGATCAAGAGAAAAAAAACAGCTCAGAAAAGAAGATGAAAAGTGATTGTAAAAAATCGGTGGGCGCCAATGAAGAAACACCAAACTAATATGGTTATTAGTTTGTGGTTTGTGACTCGACAAATAAAGTTAATCTTCTTTGTCTCGTCCAAGCCGTGGTGAGGCGATCCTGCAAAACACTAAACACACCGTTAAGCTCGTTATGAGGAGGGGAATAGGGGGGTTCTCCTCGTAACCACCCTCCGGCGTGAGAATAAGTATATGCTTTGAGGATATAAGTGTGTGATTAAGAGTGAGAGAACAAGGAATATCCGTTTTGTCCCCTCTGCCACGACCGTTGGTGCTACTGGGCGAGAGGGAAGCTGGTGCACGCTGAATGGATCCACGTGGCCTGACCGTTGTCCTTGTTGTCTCGTCTGTCATCAGTGGCTAACTAGAGATCGAGAGGCAGATGCGGCGCACGTTGATTGGTGCCACGTATGCGTCCTTGTGTACCTTCTTGTCTCCTGTACGATTGTTAATCGTGGAGCATGATCGGATACAACCTGTTGGACGCTCATTGGTCCACTGCTCTGCCACTTGTACCTTTAATACTTGTAAGAGGATTACCTACACTTCTGTCCTACGCGCGACTATCGGGGGTATCCCGTGTAGCCGGCGCAAGGTCCAGGAAGTGAGGGTTTTCATCCAATGAGCCAAGTGTGAAATCTGGTCTTGTGTTTGCCCTGACCCTGCGCGCGGCATAGGTTACACCTGATTAGCCTGCACGAGGTAGGGAAAGCTACCAAATTAGTCTGGTAAGGGTATGGTCACGCGCGCGACCTGGTTGGTCGGCGCAGTATTTGGGACCATACCCCTTCAAGCGGTGAAAGCAATTCACTACAATTTGAGACAACCGCCGTCTATCCCTGTAAGTTGTCATGTTCGGGAACTTGGAAGACCATAGCCTTGATAAGGAGTTCAGAAAATGCAATGCTGACTTAAGAAGTAAATTGGTGTGCAATATGAGAAAAGGCAACAAAACTCTATTCTGTCTTGATAACTAGATGGGAGTTGGTTAGTTATGTGTACAGTTCCCAAACACATACAATCTGGCAAGGAATAAAATGGCACTTGTGTAGGAATGTTACAAGAACATTACAGTGACAATCCTATGGGATTGGGGCTGGTCTAGGCAGCCTACAAGCATATGGGAGAACTAGCCGAAATGAAGTCTCAGAATGGGATGTTGGCACAACAGAATATTACCGATGGGGTGGATTTTTGGTATTTGTTCGGTGACCTGGACAAGCCATACACGGTAAAAAAGGTTACGAAGGAACTAGCATAGGTGATTGACGTTATTGAGCCTGCAGACGATTTTGGTGGAACAAGTTGGCAAGCCTAAAAGTAAATCTTTTTGTTTGGAAAGTAGTTTTCAGTAACATACCCACGAAGAGTGCCTTGGCCTGTAGAGGTATGACTTTTCTTGTTACTTGCTCAGTGGTCAATACGGTATGGGGTCAGGTATTCTTGTGGTTAAACATCCCTTGGGTGCTAATGTGGATTCCGTTAGCCAACTATTAATGATGGTGAATGGCCTCGGTGTTTCATCCCAGCGGAAAAATGTAGTACAAGCAGTTATTCTCCTTGTCGGGTACTGTGGTAGTCTCGAAATGCAAAAGTTCTCACGCGAGTGACTACTTAAGTGTTTGGAATCGTGTATGAAGTGCAAGGGCTTCACTTGATTGGATAAAATAAGGTTCAAAACTAAATGGCATCACACGGAGTAGTTGGCGTAGTTTTGGTAGCATAGCATCATTTATTCTGGTAAAACCCGGAAAAACCCAGCCAAACCGATCAAAACTCGGTCAACAACCTGAACGTAGCCGGAACCAGTTGTTGACTTTGTTGACCAAACCCGGACCTGGTTTCAGTTCTAAAAAATCCCGTTTTACAGACTCATGTACGATCTCTCAGAAAATATCTTTAACACAATCACTTAAGTTCAATAATACTATTTACAAAATGTTTTTGATTAGGTATAAATGTTATAACAAAAAATTTAAACAATAAAAATTAAGTATAAAATTCGAACTAAAAATAACTTTATTATTATATTGAAGAGTAAATTACTTTTTGAGTCCCTGTGTTTTAGTGGTTTTAACCACTTGAGTTCAAAATCAAAAAGTTTAACGCCATGAGTCTCTAGCCATATATTTTATAACGTTTTGAGTCCAATTTTGCTCATTTTATAACGATTTGAGTCCAAAAAAATGGACTCAAAATGACTCAAATGGTTAATAAAAATGCTTATAGTGACTCAGGTCGTTAAACTTTTTGCTTTTAGACTCAACTAGTTAAAACCACTAAAACACAGGGACTCAAAAAGTAATTTACCCTATATTGAAATATAGCTTTTATATTAAAATGTAAACGAATTGTTTTATGAAAATAAAATAAAACTAATATAATAATTAAGAAACATATAGAAAACAAATAATCTACTTGATCAAGTTTGAGCCTTTGATCAAGGGCAAGTGAACTGAACATGTGTGACCTGGGTCACATCAACGGTCCAAAAACCAGAAAACCTGTTCATATTTTTTAGTGAATAATCCAATGACAGGAAGAAATTTCATCATCTGAACTTCAAAAAAACCTTCCTCATCAACTGAAGATTTAAATTTCAACACAACATTATTAAAGAAAAAACATCAAGAAGCATTTCTTCAACCTAAACAGAACAAAAAACGATGTTTACTCTCAAAAGTCAACCAATACGATAAGAAACGTCCAACAAACTGGAGCGCGGGTTAATAAAAGATTGCTCGACGATTATCATACACCAAGAAAGATATGTGCTTCAATCGGGTTCAGAATTCATTTAGTTACTGCACGAGAACCTGTAGGTATACAAAACCGATACATGATCAGGGTAGATAATAACATAAAAAATCCGTCCAAATAGTAGTCGGTATTTCCGCATAAATACAGAATTTTTCATTGTTCTTAGTGCTAGTGGTGTTCACGATGCAAGCCGGTTTTAATGAAAATTTTGCGCCGAAACGCATACAGTTTCGAAAAACAGCAAGCCAAACCGTCTGGGTTGGTTGATTCAGCAAGACTGGCCTAACCAGTGGTCTGAACCATTTTTAAGTTTGTTTTTCAAAATCAACAATTTGTATAATGATTTTTTTTAAAATCTTATAAGGCTCATGAGAATTATACAAATACACAACATAACCACATAATCCAAAAAAAATAATAAGAAAACAAAAAAAAGTCAAAAAGCCGGATCAACAGATTCCCAGTTGCAGAGAGTCGGCTGAACCATTAAACCCCCATTTTCAAACTATAAACCGAAGACGAAATTGTATAAAAAAGTATCTGCAGCATATATTCCCAGTTGCAGAGAGTCGGTTTGAGCAGTTTGGTTGGTTGGTTTTACCGGTTCAAGAGCACCCCTACCTAGTGCTACTATATTCCCTATGTACAAAAAAGTATCTGCAGCATTTACTTTTTTAACATATTCCAAAGCTCGAATAAAGTAATTTGGCCACTGCAATTA
This sequence comes from Helianthus tuberosus, assembly GCA_030545235.1. Classification (NCBI taxonomy): domain Eukaryota; kingdom Viridiplantae; phylum Streptophyta; class Magnoliopsida; order Asterales; family Asteraceae; genus Helianthus; species Helianthus tuberosus. The sequence goes on from JARYGA010031958.1 coordinate 29,656, forward strand.
TTGATAAGAAACACAGATTCTCTTAATTGTATCACTATTAGGAAGTTACAGTGAAAATATTGTCACTGCTTGTTCAATGTCTTAAATGCCCTCGAATTATGACAAATAGATAGTATAGTAGCATAATTGCAGGTTAGAAATTTAGAAGGAAAAAGAATGCAACTTCATAAGGCATCCCAAAAAGGAATCTGTTGCAATTTCCATGAGATGTAAAGAATATTTAAAAATCAACAGGACAACCTAGAGAAAGATGAACAAGCCATGAGGAGAATATAATCATTGTAAACTATCATGCAAATTGCAATGCCTCAACTTACATCGATAATTTAATTATGTTGCAAAACTTCATTTTAATCATATCTAAGAGCCATTCAACTCGAATTCTATACCAAAATACACAGATCTAGTTTAGCACATGTTCATATGCAAACAATAAAAGAACACATTCTACACCCCATGTTTGTCTGACAAGACTTTAACAAAACAAACTGCATTTTAATTAGCTGTCAAAACTTTATGTAAAAAGATAACTTCTAATTAAGTCAAATATAATATGTAAACTAAGTTAACCATCTTTTACTAAAATCCTTCAGATTTCAAATCCATTAATATACAAGAATGGTGCAAAAGGTTTTATGCTCTCAAGAATGTCAAAATAAGAAAAATTTAATATTTGTAATAAGATGAAGAAATCCAAAAACAAACCATACTTAAAATTAATAATGCAAGATACAAGTGATTATTGTTCGTTACCTTTTCGTTTTGTTCGTCCACCAGACTGATTAGCTACAAGAAGGCCATCATCAGTTGTACAACCTGGAAACTCATTAAGCAAAGAATTTTGGTTCCCCATACATTGCAGACTTTCAAACTCACAGCCATTAATAACCGGATCATGTATCGACGCATTTTCTACATTCTTCCCATCTACCTCGGGATGAAGGCAATAAACTTGATCCCCACACTGCATATTACACGGATTCATCACATACCCACCTGTCAAATTACCGTTACCTATGTTTTGATTAGCTGGAAGCGGCTTCTGGTAAGGGAAATTACCAATTTCTCCTTCAATTCTCCCTCTAATATCCACAAGCAAACACTTCAATCTTGCCACCTCAGCTTCCAACCCAGCCTGACTTTGAATCCTCTTCATTAACTGCTGATTCAACGCTCTCAATCTAACAACTTCGTCCTCTAACGAAGCCGCACGCGCTTTCTTTTTCTCACGATACTTTCTAACTGCTTCACGGTTACCCAACGGGCGTTTCTTCCCTTTTTTATCAGCCGACTCAGCTGTGTCATCCGTCGGCGTCTTGTCATCATCGCCGCTCATGGCGGGCACGATCTTCGTGTGCACGTGGTAACACGTGTGGGTGTGTGACGAATCAGGGCCCGGTGGGTTACAAGTATGCGTATGGGTGCACGCGTGCGAGTCTTTGAAAATATCGTCAAAAAAGCTATCGAGTGAATCATTGCTCGGGATATCACCCATATTTGGATCCGTAAACAACTCGGTGTTTGAGAAATCAAGTTCTCCGTCCTCCATTACCACCTACTCAACCTACAATAATCCGCTCTGATACTATATTGAATTATTTTAGTTATAAATCCGATAAAAGCATCAACTGTTCTTCCTGTACCAGAAATAATAACACTCTTATAAGTGAAGTTTTAAACACCATAAAACGAATCAGACAGTAATCAATTAAAGATTTAAGAGAATATATTCCTCTTATTCAAAACCCTAAAATTACGCTAATTTATCAATAAAGCTGTAAAATTTATAGCCTAAAGAGATCTCAAATCACAAAATTGTTATGGGTTTTCAAGCTTTAATCGATCAAAAACTAACGAACCCTAAAATCTTGAAATCTATAAGTTCACAGGCAATTTTGACCAACGAATTGAAAGAGTAATAATTTATGCGATTTTAGTGAATGTAATTGCAATGAATTGAAAGTTGGAAAATTACCTTTGAGAAACCTTAGAAGAATTGGTGGAGTGAAGTGTAGGAGTTGAAATTGGGGATGCAAAGAAACCCTAGAAAGGGAGTGAAAAATGAAAATGAAATTGATTGAAGTTGAAGGAGGACCATTCGTTTTAAGGAATCTGTAGTACAGAAGAGACTTTATTGTGGTCGTACGATTGCTAGGGGAGAAACTCAAATCAATTATAAACTCTAGGTGTATCTCTGTCTATAATAAATCAAAAGGGTTTGTGCTGAGGTGTCAACACCACAAGCACCCCCCTTCTTCTCTTTCCTACATGGCAAATTCTCCATTCATCTAACCTTACACGCGCTCCACGGTCGTTCTTTCCCTTTCCTCACCATCTGATTCAAACTCAGAACCTCACTCTGTCATTCCACCTTTCCTCAAACAACTTTACTCATTCAAAATTCAAATTCAATGTTTCCCCAAACTACGAGCCCTTTTCATTTTCGTTCTATCTCTCTCCCTCAAAGATCTAGATTTGGATCTGTAGATTCAAAAGGAAAAAGAATCAAAGATGTGTTGTTGATCTACAATATCAGAGTGGAATCAAAATCCTCATCTTCGTCTTCCGACTTGATACAGAGCCGGTGTGGGATCTGAGTTTGTTCTTCATCTAGGGTTTTGAGGGTTTTGATGATGAGAGCAATTGTGTGACGGGCTTGCCTTGCTCTCAAGAAATTTGTTAGTTTTTTTTTTCTCACGATTATATGATTCCCTGTACCTAGGGTTTTGTTTCTCACGATTTTCTGCTTTGTGTGACGGCGGCTAGGGTTCCGCCGCGAGCGGAGAGACAACTGCTTTGTTGTTGTTTAAACTCAACCAGAAGAGAACCGTCTGGAGCTGTGACGGTGGCGTACGAACGGGGATTCAGGTCAGCGATGGTGGTTGTGGCTTTGAGTAGAGGTTCGACTATTCATCAGCAAGGTAAAGCAAAGTTTTATTGAAAGTATTGAGTTGCAGGTTTGCAAAGTTATACAATACTTGATGATGAATAGGTTATTGAAAGCAAGTTTTATCTTTCATTGATGAAATGGAAGCTGTTCAACATTTTTAAAATGATCTCTAAACCGGATTGCGATAATTGCTATAAAAGTTTAAAGATTGTTACAATAAATTCGATCAATTTTCACACCAATTGTGCTTCAAGACATGCATTTTTGGACTCTTTGTGCCTTTAGACATACACATTGGGTGGTATTTTTTGCTTTTTTTTTTCTTCTTCTGTAAATTTGTTATTTTTTTGGTTAATTACATAAGCATGGTTTTTGGCAGCATTCGTGACTTTACGACCGCGTTAAATTTCTTTTTCACAAACACTAGACTGTGATT